>CAUVYP010001103.1:110000-130747 GCA_963556195.1 Sepiola atlantica | reverse complement strand
ACCTTTACAATATGACCTTGAGCCCAGACACACAGGCCATTAACTCCGTGCGGGTGAAGTCTGACAGACACGCGTCTCCCATTAAATCGTGGACGTTTGACCTTGACATTCAAAACACAGGCCATTAAACGGTGACCTTGACATGACCTTGACATGACCTGACATGGTGACCGTGACCTTTACAATATGACCTTGAGCCCAGACACACAGGCCATTAACTCCGTGCGGGTGAAGTCTGACAGACACGCGTCTCCCATTAAATCGTGGACGTTTGACCTTGACATTCAAAACACAGGCCATTAAACGGTGACCTTGACATGACCTTGACATGAGGTGACCGTGACCTTTACAATATGACCTTGAGCCCAGACACACAGGCCATTAACTCCGTGCGGGTGAAGTCTGACAGACACGCGTCTCCCATTAAATCGTGGACGTTTGACCTTGACATTCAAAACACAGGCCATTAAACGGTGACCTTGACATGACCTTGACATGAGGTGACCGTGACCTTTACAATATGACCTTGAGCCCAGACACACAGGCCATTAACTCCGTGCGGGTGAAGTCTGACAGACACGCGTCTCCCATTAAATCGTGGACGTTTGACCTTGACATTCAAAACACAGGCCATTAAACGGTGACCTTGACATGACCTTGACATGAGGTGACCGTGACCTTTACAATATGACCTTGAGCCCAGACACACAGGCCATTAACTCCGTGCGGGTGAAGTCTGACAGACACGCGTCTCCCATTAAATCGTGGACGTTTGACCTTGACATTCAAAACACAGGCCATTAAACGGTGACCTTGACATGACCTTGACATGACCTTGACATGAGGTGACCGTGACCTTTACAATATGACCTTGAGCCCAGACACACAGGCCATTAACTCCGTGCGGGTGAAGTCTGACAGACACGCGTCTCCCATTAAATCGTGGACGTTTGACCTTGACATTCAAAACACAGGCCATTAAACGGTGACCTTGACATGACCTTGACATGAGGTGACCGTGACCTTTACAATATGACCTTGAGCCCAGACACACAGGCCATTAACTCCGTGCGGGTGAAGTCTGACAGACACGCGTCTCCCATTAAATCGTGGACGTTTGACCTTGACATTCAAAACACAGGCCATTAAACGACCTTGACATGACCTTGACATGAGGTGACCGTGACCTTTACAATATGACCTTGAGCCCAGACACACAGGCCATTAACTCCGTGCGGGTGAAGTCTGACAGACACGCGTCTCCCATTAAATCGTGGACGTTTGACCTTGACATTCAAAACACAGGCCATTAAACGGTGACCTTGACATGACCTTGACATGAGGTGACCGTGACCTTTACAATATGACCTTGAGCCCAGACACACAGGCCATTAACTCCGTGCGGGTGAAGTCTGACAGACACGCGTCTCCCATTAAATCGTGGACGTTTGACCTTGACATTCAAAACACAGGCCATTAAACGGTGACCTTGACATGACCTTGACATGAGGTGACCGTGACCTTTACAATATGACCTTGAGCCCAGACACACAGGCCATTAACTCCGTGCGGGTGAAGTCTGACAGACACGCGTCTCCCATTAAATCGTGGACGTTTGACCTTGACATTCAAAACACAGGCCATTAAACGGTGACCTTGACATGGACCTTGACATGAGGTGACCGTGACCTTTACAATATGACCTTGAGCCCAGACACACAGGCCATTAACTCCGTGCGGGTGAAGTCTGACAGACACGCGTCTCCCATTAAATCGTGGACGTTTGACCTTGACATTCAAAACACAGGCCATTAAACGGTGACCTTGACATGACCTTGACATGACTTGACATGAGGTGACCGTGACCTTTACAATATGACCTTGAGCCCAGACACACAGGCCATTAACTCCGTGCGGGTGAAGTCTGACAGACACGCGTCTCCCATTAAATCGTGGACGTTTGACCTTGACATTCAAAACACAGGCCATTAAACGGTGACCTTGACATGACCTTGACATGAGGTGACCGTGACCTTTACAATATGACCTTGAGCCCAGACACACAGGCCATTAACTCCGTGCGGGTGAAGTCTGACAGACACGCGTCTCCCATTAAATCGTGGACGTTTGACCTTGACATTCAAAACACAGGCCATTAAACGGTGACCTTGACATGACCTTGACATGACCTTGACATGAGGTGACCGTGACCTTTACAATATGACCTTGAGCCCAGACACACAGGCCATTAACTCCGTGCGGGTGAAGTCTGACAGACACGCGTCTCCCATTAAATCGTGGACGTTTGACCTTGACATTCAAAACACAGGCCATTAAACGGTGACCTTGACATGACCTTGACATGAGGTGACCGTGACCTTTACAATATGACCTTGAGCCCAGACACACAGGCCATTAACTCCGTGCGGGTGAAGTCTGACAGACACGCGTCTCCCATTAAATCGTGGACGTTTGACCTTGACATTCAAAACACAGGCCATTAAACGGTGACCTTGACATGACCTTGACATGACCTTGACATGAGGTGACCGTGACCTTTACAATATGACCTTGAGCCCAGACACACAGGCCATTAACTCCGTGCGGGTGAAGTCTGACAGACACGCGTCTCCCATTAAATCGTGGACGTTTGACCTTGACATTCAAAACACAGGCCATTAAACGGTGACCTTGACATGACCTTGACATGAGGTGACCGTGACCTTTACAATATGACCTTGAGCCCAGACACACAGGCCATTAACTCCGTGCGGGTGAAGTCTGACAGACACGCGTCTCCCATTAAATCGTGGACGTTTGACCTTGACATTCAAAACACAGGCCATTAAACGGTGACCTTGACATGACCTTGACATGAGGTGACCGTGACCTTTACAATATGACCTTGAGCCCAGACACACAGGCCATTAACTCCGTGCGGGTGAAGTCTGACAGACACGCGTCTCCCATTAAATCGTGGACGTTTGACCTTGACATTCAAAACACAGGCCATTAAACGGTGACCTTGACATGACCTTGACATGAGGTGACCGTGACCTTTACAATATGACCTTGAGCCCAGACACACAGGCCATTAACTCCGTGCGGGTGAAGTCTGACAGACACGCGTCTCCCATTAAATCGTGGACGTTTGACCTTGACATTCAAAACACAGGCCATTAAACGGTGACCTTGACATGACCTTGACATGACCTTGACATGAGGTGACCGTGACCTTTACAATATGACCTTGAGCCCAGACACACAGGCCATTAACTCCGTGCGGGTGAAGTCTGACAGACACGCGTCTCCCATTAAATCGTGGACGTTTGACCTTGACATTCAAAACACAGGCCATTAAACGGTGACCTTGACATGACCTTGACATGACCTTGACATGAGGTGACCGTGACCTTTACAATATGACCTTGAGCCCAGACACACAGGCCATTAACTCCGTGCGGGTGAAGTCTGACAGACACGCGTCTCCCATTAAATCGTGGACGTTTGACCTTGACATTCAAAACACAGGCCATTAAACGGTGACCTTGACATGACCTTGACATGAGGTGACCGTGACCTTTACAATATGACCTTGAGCCCAGACACACAGGCCATTAACTCCGTGCGGGTGAAGTCTGACAGACACGCGTCTCCCATTAAATCGTGGACGTTTGACCTTGACATTCAAAACACAGGCCATTAAACGGTGACCTTGACATGACCTTGACATGAGGTGACCGTGACCTTTACAATATGACCTTGAGCCCAGACACACAGGCCATTAACTCCGTGCGGGTGAAGTCTGACAGACACGCGTCTCCCATTAAATCGTGGACGTTTGACCTTGACATTCAAAACACAGGCCATTAAACGGTGACCTTGACATGACCTTGACATGACCTTGACATGAGGTGACCGTGACCTTTACAATATGACCTTGAGCCCAGACACACAGGCCATTAACTCCGTGCGGGTGAAGTCTGACAGACACGCGTCTCCCATTAAATCGTGGACGTTTGACCTTGACATTCAAAACACAGGCCATTAAACGGTGACCTTGACATGACCTTGACATGACCTGACATGAGGTGACCGTGACCTTTACAATATGACCTTGAGCCCAGACACACAGGCCATTAACTCCGTGCGGGTGAAGTCTGACAGACACGCGTCTCCCATTAAATCGTGGACGTTTGACCTTGACATTCAAAACACAGGCCATTAAACGGTGACCTTGACATGACCTTGACATGAGGTGACCGTGACCTTTACAATATGACCTTGAGCCCAGACACACAGGCCATTAACTCCGTGCGGGTGAAGTCTGACAGACACGCGTCTCCCATTAAATCGTGGACGTTTGACCTTGACATTCAAAACACAGGCCATTAAACGGTGACCTTGACATGACCTTGACATGACCTTGACATGAGGTGACCGTGACCTTTACAATATGACCTTGAGCCCAGACACACAGGCCATTAACTCCGTGCGGGTGAAGTCTGACAGACACGCGTCTCCCATTAAATCGTGGACGTTTGACCTTGACATTCAAAACACAGGCCATTAAACGGTGACCTTGACATGACCTTGACATGAGGTGACCGTGACCTTTACAATATGACCTTGAGCCCAGACACACATGCCATTAACTCCGTGCGGGTGAAGTCTGACAGACACGCGTCTCCCATTAAATCGTGGACGTTTGACCTTGACATTCAAAACACAGGCCATTAAACGGTGACCTTGACATGACCTTGACATGACCTTGACATGAGGTGACCGTGACCTTTACAATATGACCTTGAGCCCAGACACACAGGCCATTAACTCCGTGCGGGTGAAGTCTGACAGACACGCGTCTCCCATTAAATCGTGGACGTTTGACCTTGACATTCAAAACACAGGCCATTAAACGGTGACCTTGACATGACCTTGACATGACCTTGACATGAGGTGACCGTGACCTTTACAATATGACCTTGAGCCCAGACACACAGGCCATTAACTCCGTGCGGGTGAAGTCTGACAGACACGCGTCTCCCATTAAATCGTGGACGTTTGACCTTGACATTCAAAACACAGGCCATTAAACGGTGACCTTGACATGACCTTGACATGACCTTGACATGAGGTGACCGTGACCTTTACAATATGACCTTGAGCCCAGACACACAGGCCATTAACTCCGTGCGGGTGAAGTCTGACAGACACGCGTCTCCCATTAAATCGTGGACGTTTGACCTTGACATTCAAAACACAGGCCATTAAACGGTGACCTTGACATGACCTTGACATGAGGTGACCGTGACCTTTACAATATGACCTTGAGCCCAGACACACAGGCCATTAACTCCGTGCGGGTGAAGTCTGACAGACACGCGTCTCCCATTAAATCGTGGACGTTTGACCTTGACATTCAAAACACAGGCCATTAAACGGTGACCTTGACATGACCTTGACATGAGGTGACCGTGACCTTTACAATATGACCTTGAGCCCAGACACACAGGCCATTAACTCCGTGCGGGTGAAGTCTGACAGACACGCGTCTCCCATTAAATCGTGGACGTTTGACCTTGACATTCAAAACACAGGCCATTAAACGGTGACCTTGACATGACCTTGACATGAGGTGACCGTGACCTCTACAATATGACCTTGAGCCCAGACACACATGCCATTAACTCCGTGCGGGTGAAGTCTGACAGACACGCGTCTCCCATTAAATCGTGGACGTTTGACCTTGACATTCAAAACACAGGCCATTAAACGGTGACCTTGACATGACCTTGACATGAGGTGACCGTGACCTTTACAATATGACCTTGAGCCCAGACACACAGGCCATTAACTCCGTGCGGGTGAAGTCTGACAGACACGCGTCTCCCATTAAATCGTGGACGTTTGACCTTGACATTCAAAACACAGGCCATTAAACGGTGACCTTGACATGACCTTGACATGAGGTGACCGTGACCTTTACAATATGACCTTGAGCCCAGACACACAGGCCATTAACTCCGTGCGGGTGAAGTCTGACAGACACGCGTCTCCCATTAAATCGTGGACGTTTGACCTTGACATTCAAAACACAGGCCATTAAACGGTGACCTTGACATGACCTTGACATGACCTTGACATGAGGTGACCGTGACCTTTACAATATGACCTTGAGCCCAGACACACAGGCCATTAACTCCGTGCGGGTGAAGTCTGACAGACACGCGTCTCCCATTAAATCGTGGACGTTTGACCTTGACATTCAAAACACAGGCCATTAAACGGTGACCTTGACATGACCTTGACATGACCTTGACCGTGACCTTTACAATATGACCTTGAGCCCAGACACACAGGCCATTAACTCCGTGCGGGTGAAGTCTGACAGACACGCGTCTCCCATTAAATCGTGGACGTTTGACCTTGACATTCAAAACACAGGCCATTAAACGGTGACCTTGACATGACCTTGACATGAGGTGACCGTGACCTTTACAATATGACCTTGAGCCCAGACACACAGGCCATTAACTCCGTGCGGGTGAAGTCTGACAGACACGCGTCTCCCATTAAATCGTGGACGTTTGACCTTGACATTCAAAACACAGGCCATTAAACGGTGACCTTTACATGACCTTGACATGAGGTGACCGTGACCTTTACAATATGACCTTGAGCCCAGACACACAGGCCATTAACTCCGTGCGGGTGAAGTCTGACAGACACGCGTCTCCCATTAAATCGTGGACGTTTGACCTTGACATTCAAAACACAGGCCATTAAACGGTGACCTTGACATGACCTTGACATGAGGTGACCGTGACCTTTACAATATGACCTTGAGCCCAGACACACAGGCCATTAACTCCGTGCGGGTGAAGTCTGACAGACACGCGTCTCCCATTAAATCGTGGACGTTTGACCTTGACATTCAAAACACAGGCCATTAAACGGTGACCTTGACATGACCTTGACATGACCTTGACATGAGGTGACCGTGACCTTTACAATATGACCTTGAGCCCAGACACACAGGCCATTAACTCCGTGCGGGTGAAGTCTGACAGACACGCGTCTCCCATTAAATCGTGGACGTTTGACCTTGACATTCAAAACACAGGCCATTAAACGGTGACCTTGACATGACCTTGACATGAGGTGACCGTGACCTTTACAATATGACCTTGAGCCCAGACACACAGGCCATTAACTCCGTGCGGGTGAAGTCTGACAGACACGCGTCTCCCATTAAATCGTGGACGTTTGACCTTGACATTCAAAACACAGGCCATTAAACGGTGACCTTGACATGACCTTGACATGACCTTGACATGAGGTGACCGTGACCTTTACAATATGACCTTGAGCCCAGACACACAGGCCATTAACTCCGTGCGGGTGAAGTCTGACAGACACGCGTCTCCCATTAAATCGTGGACGTTTGACCTTGACATTCAAAACACAGGCCATTAAACGGTGACCTTGACATGACCTTGACATGAGGTGACCGTGACCTTTACAATATGACCTTGAGCCCAGACACACATGCCATTAACTCCGTGCGGGTGAAGTCTGACAGACACGCGTCTCCCATTAAATCGTGGACGTTTGACCTTGACATTCAAAACACAGGCCATTAAACGGTGACCTTGACATGACCTTGACATGAGGTGACCGTGACCTTTACAATATGACCTTGAGCCCAGACACACATGCCATTAACTCCGTGCGGGTGAAGTCTGACAGACACGCGTCTCCCATTAAATCGTGGACATTTGACCTTGACATTCAAAACACAGGCCATTAAACGGTGACCTTGACATGACCTTGACATGAGGTGACCGTGACCTTTACAATATGACCTTGAGCCCAGACACACATGCCATTAACTCCGTGCGGGTGAAGTCTGACAGACACGCGTCTCCCATTAAATCGTGGACATTTGACCTTGACATTCAAAACACAGGCCATTAAACGGTGACCTTTACATGACCTTGACATGACCTTGACATGAGGTGACCGTGACCTTTACAATATGACCTTGAGCCCAGACACACATGCCATTAACTCCGTGCGGGTGAAGTCTGACAGACACGCGTCTCCCATTAAATCGTGGACATTTGACCTTGACATTCAAAACACAGGCCATTAAACGGTGACCTTGACATGACCTTGACATGAGGTGACCGTGACCTTTACAATATGACCTTGAGCCCAGACACACATGCCATTAACTCCGTGCGGGTGAAGTCTGACAGACACGCGTCTCCCATTAAATCGTGGACATTTGACCTTGACATTCAAAACACAGGCCATTAAACGGTGACCTTGACATGAGGTGACCGTGACCTTTACAATATGACCTTGAGCCCAGACACACATGCCATTAACTCCGTGCGGGTGAAGTCTGACAGACACGCGTCTCCCATTAAATCGTGGACATTTGACCTTGACATTCAAAACACAGGCCATTAAACGGTGACCTTGACATGAGGTGACCGTGACCTTTACAATATGACCTTGAGCCCAGACACACATGCCATTAACTCCGTGCGGGTGAAGTCTGACAGACACGCGTCTCCCATTAAATCGTGGACATTTGACCTTGACATTCAAAACACAGGCCATTAAACGGTGACCTTGACATGACCTTGACATGACCTTGACATGAGGTGACCGTGACCTTTACAATATGACCTTGAGCCCAGACACACATGCCATTAACTCCGTGCGGGTGAAGTCTGACAGACACGCGTCTCCCATTAAATCGTGGACATTTGACCTTGACATTCAAAACACAGGCCATTAAACGGTGACCTTGACATGACCTTGACATGACCTTGACATGAGGTGACCGTGACCTTTACAATATGACCTTGAGCCCAGACACACATGCCATTAACTCCGTGCGGGTGAAGTCTGACAGACACGCGTCTCCCATTAAATCGTGGACATTTGACCTTGACATTCAAAACACAGGCCATTAAACGGTGACCTTGACATGACCTTGACATGAGGTGACCGTGACCTTTACAATATGACCTTGAGCCCAGACACACATGCCATTAACTCCGTGCGGGTGAAGTCAGACAGACACGCGTCTCCCATTAAATCGTGGACATTTGACCTTGACATTCAAAACACAGGCCATTAAACGGTGACCTTGACATGACCTTGACATGAGGTGACCGTGACCTTTACAATATGACCTTGAGCCCAGACACACATGCCATTAACTCCGTGCGGGTGAAGTCTGACAGACACGCGTCTCCCATTAAATCGTGGACATTTGACCTTGACATTCAAAACACAGGCCATTAAACGGTGACCTTGACATGACCTTGACATGACCTTGACATGAGGTGACCGTGACCTTTACAATATGACCTTGAGCCCAGACACACAGGCCATTAACTCCGTGCGGGTGAAGTCTGACAGACACGCGTCTCCCATTAAATCGTGGACGTTTGACCTTGACATTCAAAACACAGGCCATTAAACGGTGACCTTGACATGACCTTGACATGACCTTGACATGAGGTGACCGTGACCTTTACAATATGACCTTGAGCCCAGACACACAGGCCATTAACTCCGTGCGGGTGAAGTCTGACAGACACGCGTCTCCCATTAAATCGTGGACGTTTGACCTTCACATTCAAAACACAGGCCATTAAACGGTGACCTTGACATGACCTTGACATGACCTTGACATGAGGTGACCGTGACCTTTACAATGTGACCTTGAGGATTTGAAACCTTTAAAATTTTATTTATTTAATGCCAATATTCATTTAGAAAAGATACACTTAAAATGTTTGGAAATCTGATGAGTTTCTTCAAATATACTTATGGCAAGTAAGCTACGTACAGTTCACACTATAATTTTTTTTTTCCTTTTTACACAAGGGATGCCGTCACCGAACCCGCCAATAGGAAGACAGTCACCGCCATAGATGTCAGGTCTCAAGAGGCAAGGAAGAACCCTTTACGGATTCGGAGGTTAAACACACATATACACTTTAACAACGAAAAACGGCCCTTTTTAGGGCCACCAACTTTTTCCAAAAAGGATTTCTCCAAACTACAATTATGCATTTGTTTTTTGTTTTTGTTTTTTCAGTCAGTGCCCATTTTTGGTGAGCTGGATTTTCCCGATGTTAAAAACCATCCGTACGTCTAACTCTGTCCTCGTGGGGAGGAGGCAAATAACAAAGGGAATGAATAGCAGAGTTTTTTCCCTTTGGTTTTAGACATTTTGTAAAGTCGCTAAACAGTAATTCTTCTAGTTACTAATAAAAAACATTAGTAAAATCGAGTTATTTCCCTTTGTTTTAGACATCTTTTAAGATCGGTAAACAGTAGTTCGTCTAGTTACGTATAAAGAAAACATTAATAAAATCGAGTTATTTCCCTTTGTTTTCGAACTCTTTTAAGATCGGTAAACAGTATTTCGTATAGTTACTAATAAAGAAAACATTAATAAAATCGATTTATTTCCTTTTATTTTAGACATCTTTTAAGATCGGTAATTACTAGTATAGTTACTAATAAATAAAACATTAATAAAATCGATTATTTCCCTTTGTTTTAGAACTCTTTTAAGATCGGTAACCAATATTTCGTATAGTTACTTAATAAAGAAAACATTAATAACATCGATTTATTTCCTTTTATTTTAGACATCTTTTAAGATCGGTAATTACTAGTATAGTCACTAATAAATAAAACATGGTTTCGCTAAACAGTAATGCTTCGAGTCACTTTTATTCCACGTGACGTCGGTTGGGTTTCAATAATAAAAAATATCACCGTAAAAGCTTATATGAGCGAAGGACTTTGAACACTGATCTGTTAAGAACCTGAAACCTCTTACTCGAATGATTGGATTGAGTATTAAATCACGAGAACTACATCGTAACACACAGTGTTAACTATTCTGTACTTTCTGTTTTCTCCCCAGCGAGCGACAGTCGATTACGGAAAAGGGAGGCAACTGCTTTTTTATTCTTTCCTAGTATAATACAACCACTTCTGTTATATCTGTGTATATATATATATATGTATTTTCTGTGTGTGTGTGTGTGTGTGTGTATATATAGATTTTATTTATCTACCCCCAACAAGGTAAGATTGACAAAAGGTCGGGAAAATGGGATTAGATAAGCCAGCGCTCGACAATTCAATTTAAAAAGATTTCTTTTTTTTATAAATTACTTGTATTTGAAATCGTCGGATTTTGAAAGTTGAATTTAATGTATTGTGCCATTCTTTGTTCATTCGAATTGCTATAAACAAAAACAAAAAACATAACTCATTTTGTTATGGTAATGTTTAAATCTCGATTTGTCAATTTTTAGCATTCCAAACTTTTAAAACATAAGGATTTGCTAAAAAATTTAAAGCCAATAATGACTTTCTATTCAACAGTTTAAAGGTTTTAGGTTTCAAATTCCTAACAGTTTAAATGCTTCCAAATACCTTTCACATTTTTAAGGGTCACAAAGTAATTTATTCTTTTATATTTAGCTATTAAGGAAAGATTAAAATGGCTGACTTGTTTATGAAGAATGTACGCTTAAATGTGTGTAATAAATATATTTCTACAAACCTGTTTCTGAATTTTTGAGATGAGGATTGATCATTTCTCACGACGTTTCAGCTGCTGTAACCCCCTTCGGGCCTTCTTCGGGTGGATCTTTACCAACTCGGGAATCTGGACTGGATTTCCAATGGCGGAACACTTGAATCCACGAGGGAAGAAGCATTATACACAAAGGTGAGGAGGAGACGTGTTGTCGCCTACTACTAAATAAACGTAAGGCTATAGAACACCGGAAAGCTGTAATACGTGGAGATACCGAAAAGTCGGGTATGGCTGACCACATATGGGACAAAGTATATATATATATTGAAACAAACAAAAAACAAGAAAAGACAATCATTTCATTTTAAAGAGATTCCTTTTAAGAACCTTTGTTTTATTAGTTCAAATTCTCAAATCCCCCCTGGAAAACAAACCCCGAATTTGTCTTTTTGCGTTTCTCTCGCAATATTCATACGGATATCATGAAAATGTCTGTTTGAAAATAGTTCTTTTTTCTTTCTTATGCATCATCCTAGTTGACTGAGAGCAGCTTGTAATGTCCTTTACTCGTAGCTTGGTAGGTATTTTGCTGAAAAAAACAAAAAAAGAAACAATTAGTCATGATCACAATTAATAGTATAATGTGTCTAATAATCAGTGAACGACAACTATTATTAAGCTTATAATTTGGAACTAACTCTTATTCAATAGCCTCACAATTGTCTTCTTTGAATTAGTTTTGATTCTCTTGAGATATCTCTAGTTATATTTGTATGTATAGGATTCGCTCGTAAACTAATTAACAAATCATTATGAATTTAGGACCACAGCTGTTAGGCATAAGAGTTGGTAATCTGGGCTATATTTAGTTTAATTTAGTTTTCTAAAATTTTAACTATTGCTATTAGGCATCAATTAATAAGTATTGGCCCAATTTCAGTTTCTTTGAGGTATTTTAATGATTCTTAGGGGGTATAAAATGGGCACAACGTCGTCGTCCGATTTGAAAATTCAAATATATCAGATTTGTATTAAATTTGATCCATAGTCATTAGGCCAAACCCTGATCTTCATAAATGATCTCCCAAACCACATTCTAAGATCATAACGCTATAAATTGGGACAACATTTTTAAAAACACTTCTGCTATGAGTGATGATAATCGAACAGTTTGAAGTATTTATTCGAAAATAAAATCTAAATCTAATTCTTAAGAGATACTACACTTTGATCGTAGCCGGATACCCCATAAAATCAAAATTACACAAATGGAAAAAAAAAAAAAAAAAAAGGTACATACTATTTCTCTTGTTTTCGGTAACTGTGCTGCCACTTGCACATAGTAGGAACAGACTTGTAGATGATATTGTTGTTGAGGGCAGGATCGGTAGGTGATGAGGAGGAGGACAACATTGATGCGGCTAGTTGTAAATATGAATGTATATAGGTTAGAAGATTAACAAAAAATCATGTAGGCAATAAATCGAAATTATGTCAGTAAGAGAAAATGGACGATAAAAGTCACATACTACTGCTGTCTCGTGATCGTGCTGTGTCGTAATCGTCATGTTACTTGCGACGTGATTCGCCATTGGACTTTGACTGGTTCACAGAATTCCTCTGTCTCATCTTCGTCGTTGTTCTGTGTCGTCTAATTCCAACCGGTTGTGAAAACTGGTAGATATGAACAGAGTTAATTTAAAGCAAAACGAATGTCGGTAAAAGGAAATAAGGATACAAGTGATACAAGTATTGCTATAAGTGATGATGATGATGATAATGGTGATGATGATGATGATGATTTGGCAGTGGGCAGGAACGGGTTATGCTGCATTAGGGATTTAAAGCGGCACACAAAGCAGTAATCCAGTGCGTGTGACGTGACGTGAGAGCACCAACAGAAATTGCTACATCCTTGACTGACAGCTTTGTGGCTCGTGCTAATGCAATCCACATTACAGATATCTCGTTGGCTTCATGCATATATTTCGCAAAGCAAACCTTTCAACACTGACAAATTGGTGCATTTTCCTTATAGACCAGCAGCACACATAAGCATTAATCGAGTGATGAAAGTCGCGTTCGACAGCTAGCGAATACAATTGACAGGCCGAAGAGACAGCTTGTGGACGCATTGCATTAGGTTGTTCACAGACCGAATTGTATTTCCTACAAAGGCGGCGTGCAGGAAACACAAAAGCGCAAATCCAGTCTGTAAATCTGCCACACAGTCTAGAATGTTTCCGATGTTACTGTCAAACAGCAGGACTCGTCCATAGAGGCTAACGAACGACTCACACCGTACGCACAAACACCGAAGAACAGTGCTCCCTACAAGCAATAACAACAACTATTACTGCGCACAGCGACGGAATGCGACAGAGGGCTTACCCCGGTTCACAGAATTCCTCTGTCTCATCTTAGTCGTGATTTTGTGTTGTCCAATTCCAACCGGCTGTGAAAACGTGGAGATATGAACAGAGTTAATTTAAAGCAAAGCGAATTCCAGTAAAAGGAAATGAGGATACAAGTGATAGTATACTTACCTTGTTATAAGTGATGATGATGATGATTTGGCAGTGGGCAGGAACGGGTTATGCTGCATTAGGGATTTAAAGCGGCACAAAAGCAGTAATCCAGTGCGTGTGACGTGACGTGAGAGCACCAACAGAAATTGCTACATCCTTGACTGACAGCTTTGTGGCTCGTGCTAATGCAATCCACATTACAGATATCTCGTTGGCTTCATGCATATATTTCGCAAAGCAAACCTTTCAACACTGACAAATTGGTGCATTTTCCTTATAGACCAGCAGCACACATAAGCATTAATCGAGTGATGAAAGTCGCGTTCGACAGCTAGCGAATACAATTGACAGGCCGAAGAGACAGCTTGTGGACGCATTGCATTAGGTTGTTCACAGACCGAATTGTATTTCCTACAAAGGCGGCGTGCAGGAAACACAAAAGCGCAAATCCAGTCTGTAAATCTGCCACACAGTCTAGAATGTTTCCGATGTTACTGTCAAACAGCAGGACTCGTCCATAGAGGCTAACGAACGACTCACACCGTACGCACAAACACCGAAGAACAGTGCTCCCTACCAGCAATAACGACGACCTTTACCGGGCACAGCGATGACGACGACCAACACCACTTTTGCAACGGACAGCGACCACGACCCTTAAAAACGATACCTGTACAACAACGATGATGGAACGACACAGGTCGTTCGCTTTTGCCAGAGAGGAGATTCGCAGCTAGTTTTACCCCCGCCGTCACTGAGAGGATAGCCACAAGGCTCAACTACCAGTTCCATGCGAAGTCGGGGAACGTCTGGCCAAGAAGACACATAGGATGGCATTGGAAGCAACGGTGCCATTTTCACTCAATTCTTTTGTTCTTCTCGGCCTGACGCGGACACGTCTTTGCTGGCTACCACATGCAACCAAGACAAAAACGACCAGAGGACCGACCTAAGTTACTGATGCCGACTCTTCCTGGATTTGTACCAGAGCCCTGTTAGCCGGGGTAGATGTTACACTACCACGTTGCCACCGCCCCTACCACGGTGAGGAAGGGTTGGATTTTTAGGGGGGAATAATAAACAAATGCTGAAAATCAATAGTAAGAGACTGCCTTGTTTAGGGTGACTGAAAGTAAAAAAACAAAATTTAAATGTAATGTCAACAAACATGCACAACTCCCCACTAAGGGTTCTTAAATAATTTGGATTATTCGGACTACTCTTCTCAACTTGAGTGTTATTCTCACAACGTTTCGGCCGCTCAACCCCCGGCCTTCTTCAGTGCCTAGGAGGAGAATGTTATCATGACGACAGAATAAATGCTACACGACCACAACTTAAAAAGAGAAGAGAGTGCATGGGATGTAGGTGGGTAGGTAAGTAGAATATATATTACACCGCCCCATCTCCCAAGGAGGAGGCAATCTCTGCGAGTCTAATATAATGATGAACGACTCCCTGCGGCGTAACGGATAAAGTGCTAGGTGAAATTCAGTTCTAAGTAACCGTGCGAGCAATACTAAGAATTGCGGATTACTTGAGAATCCTAGCCAGTCATGGCTGACGGAACGAGGAGAATACTACCCACGTGGATTCAATTAAATTTGCGTACAGATTCCAGACTTCGACAAGATAAACCTGAAGAAAATCGGAGGTTACATCGGCCGAAACGTTGTGAAAATAACGCTACAGATTCCAGAATTTGACAAGATAAACCTGAAGAAGGTCGGAGGTTACATCGGCCGAAACGTTGTGAAAATAACGCTACAGATTCCAGAATTTGACAAGATAAACCTGAAGAAGGTCGGAGGTTACATCGGCCGAAACGTTGTGAGAATAACGCTACAGATGACAGCAGGCGTATGAAATTATACAAATGACACAAAATATGAATGGTCATGTAAAAAAATCTGAAACATACTTCGTGACAGTTGGAAATTTGAAAGTAATTTGGAAGCATTTAAACTGCTAAAATTGAAACTAACACATTGGAGAATTGTTGTTTAACATTAACGAAACTAGAAAATGTGAGAATCCAACACGAAAATAACGAAACTAAAATCAAAAGCGAACGTAGCGAATATATATATATATATATATATATATATATATATATATATATATATATATATATATATATATATATATATCTAAATGGTAATAATCCAGGAAAAAATATCCACTGGGTAGTAATTCAAAGAATTTCAACTGGGTTTATAAAAAGTGCTCAATATCAAATAGAGCTTTATATATGATTATTTTTATTTACACAGACATGTACAAAATCTGCGACACTGGCATGTCGATGTTATCGATCAACAGTTATTATAAACTGAGATCTCACCAGGTAGAGTTAGAATCCGATCTTAACCTCACACACGTATATACATATATTTTATATATATATTTATATTAAAAAATTCAGAAACAGACGGCATTTATAACGACAGATAACAAAACGACAAAAACAAAAAAACAACAAATAAATGTTACCAAAGGCAAGATAAGTTAAAAATAGTCGTCGTTGTATTAAGAATAAATAACTTATAAATTAGGAATCCTTCTCTCAAAAATTCAGAAACAGACGGCATTTATAACGACAGATAACAAAACGACAAAATCAAAAAACAAAAAAAAACAACCAATAAATGTTACCAAAGGCAAGATAAGTTAAAAATAGCCGTCGTTAATAAATAATTTATAAATTAGGAATCTTTCTCTGAAAAATTCAGAAACAGACGGCATTTATAACGACAGCTAAAAATCGAAAAATAAACAAAATAGGGTTAGAAAACATGCAATAAATTTTATCAATCGTGGTAAAATGCTATGGTCTAACAGTATTTTGCTTAATTTTCGATTTTTGAGCGATTATCAAGACCTCACGTGAAGGCAGGCTAAATAACCTGCATAAGTTTCTTTGAGTTTTAAGTTATTTGTAAGAGTTTTTGTTCAAAACAAACATGGTGTGTTTTAAATTATTATTTAAAAAAAATAAATTTTGTCACTATGTTAACAAAAATACTCCAAAATTCTTACCTCGTGTGAATTCTGACGCCAATGTGAAAAGCCACCTCGAAAAAGAATCAAGCCATTTTGTTTACGGGACTCGAATCGAATGACGTCATATGCACGTGTAGTCGGCGTCGTCGTCGTCGTGAACTGCCGCTCAGCGCCTTTCTTTCTTTCTTTCTTTCTTTCTTTCCCCCCTCTCTTAATCACTTTGGCCTCTTCACAGACAAAAAGAGAGAAAGAAATCCGGGGACGTCACCTGCCCGCTAAGCGCCGTTCTTTCTTTCTTTCTTTCTTTCTTTCTCCCACCCCCCCTCTCTTAATCAGTCTTTCCTTTTCCCAGATAAAAAGAAAGAAAATAACGGTGAAATAAATGTTGGCAAAGGTCGCGTCATGGTTTTTTTTATTTTTAATAAAATTGTGCTCTTAAATTATATGTAATTTTTATTTGGGCGTATATCTAAGTGATAATAGAAAGGCCATTTATAACGACAGAGGAAACCAATAAATGTTACCAAAGGCAAGTTAAGTTACTGTTCTGAATAAGTGTATTTGTGTTTTTACTTATTTTAAAAAACTTTTCTGTTAAAAAAAAACCCGGCGTTCAGTTAAAACAACTAAAAAAATGTCTGTTCATAAGCCCAGCTCGTTGATAATCGGTGAAAAATCGAAAAGTAAACAAAATATGGTACATTCGAAATCCGTGCATGTTACCGGGTTAGACAAAAAAAACACAGTTCGGTTCAAATTCTGTAGAAGTAAATTTTTTTCGATTATACTACATGATAGTAATAATAGAAAAGCCATTTTTATATATATATATATATATATATATATATATATATATATATATATATATATATATATATAAATGGCTTTTCTATTATTACTATCATGTAGTATATAAATGACTTTTCTATTATATTATTATATATGTGTGTGTGTGTATGATTTAACTTTTGTCAACAACCGACAGTACATTTTGTACTGTAGCGGTCAGCAAGGAATTGCATATATATACACTAAGATAAATAGATAGATAGATAGATAGATAGATAGATAGATAGATAGATAGATAGATAGAAAGTCGTGTGTGTGTATGTGTGTGTGTTTATTTAATATTGGGGGAATGTATATGTATAAATGTACATATATATATATGTATATACATATATATATATATATACATGTGTGTGTGTGTAATATATATGTGTGTGTAATATATATATGTGTGTGTAATATATAAAGATGTACAGACCTATAAATATAAACATATATACAGAGACAGATAGATAGATATATTGATAGATATTCAGAAATATGCATTAACAGATATATATATATATATATATATATATATATATATATATATATATATATATATATATATATATATATATATATACACACACACACACACACATATATATATATACATGTATACATATATATTCTCTCTGCCCTGTCGCCATGGCAACACTCACTTTTTTTTAGCAAGAATATATGGAATAAAAAAGTTAAAAAAAGAATGCTGTTACTACTACTACTACTACTACTACTACTACTACTACTAGTCGTGATGATGGATTTTGAACCAAAAAAACAAAAGTTAAAAATCATCTATCTATTAATTTTATTGACTGCCAATATTTAAATTTAAAATTCAAATATTACTTTTTCTTTTCTCTCATTCCTTTTATTTCTTTCATTTAACTGGGTTTGCAAACTCACTTATTCATGATTCAAACAATCTTACCTGAACGCAATGGGCGAAAGAGAGGGATCACATTTTTGACTAATAACACAACATACATTTTACAATATTACCTCAGCTCTCGAATTGAGTTGGTTTTGAAAAGATTCTCTTTTAATTGTTCTAATTAGCCGTAATTTATAATTAACTGAAAAAGTCATCCATTTTCTTCTGTTTTTCCAGTTTTGTCATTTTCACCGGTGCCATTTTTACCTAAACTCATGTTGTCGAATATGACAGACATGTGTGTATATATATATATATATATATATATATATATATATATATATATATATATATATATATATAGTAAGCTATGAAAATATATTTATGGCAATTAAGCTACACAGAGGCTTCCGCGTTTCATCCCCCGGAAGGGGGGGGGGTGGAGTCTTCAGGCTTAAAAGCATGGAGTTATGTTTGCCGGGTGTTTGTATATAAAAACGCCCGGCAAAATAACTCCATGCATTTTAGCCTGAAGACTTCCCCCTGGGGATGAAACACGGGAGCCTCTGTGTAGCTTAATTGCCATAAATATATTTTCATAGCTTACTACCTAGCTCTACTTACGTATCGAGCACTCTTGAAGTAAATACTGAAAATTGATACATAAAAAATGATATCTTATAAAATTTTATGTGGATACATGAAATACATATATATACCTATATACACACACACACATGTATATATATATATGTATATATATATATATATATATATATATATATATATATGAATATATATTTATATATATATATATATATGAATATATATTTATTTATATATATATATATATATGAATATATATTTATTTATATATATATAACGTGTACACGCACACATTCCCCCCCCTATCTACTTTAAAGAACTTTATGTATACATGTATGTATATATAAAGAGCCTAACAGATTTTACTCGATGTGAAACCTCCTGGTGAAACTGTTAACACTATATTTCATATATATTCCGGGAGGGAAACTATAATAAATTATTAAACGCACGCACGCATAAATTCACACACTAGAGATGAACGTGTACATGCACACATTCCCCCCCCCCTATCTACTTTAAAGAACCTTATGTATACATGTATGTATACATAAAGAGCCTAACAGATTTTACTCGATGTGAAACCTCCTCGTGTGAAACTGTTAACACTATATTTCCGATATTGTGAACGATCGAATAGAGATGAACGTGTACACACACACGTTTAAAGAACTACTTGGGTCGTCTAAGTCTCCCCCCCCCCTCGATGTGTGAGAGAGAGAGAGAGAGAGAGAGAGAGAGAGAGAGAGAGAGAGAGAGAGAGGTATACAGGAACTAAAAAAAGTGCTGGGATTGAGTTATGTTTCAAAAAAGGCAGAGATATTTCGTCGTCGAGTTTCGTTGTGAGAAATGACAAATTTGAAAAAAACACTTACCGTTTTTTTTTTTTCGCCGATTACAAATTATATTTGATGCTTTTTTTTTTGTTGATTTTTGATTGACTTTTTCTCTCGTCTTTTTGCTGTTTTTTTTTGTTGATTTTCTTTTTTTTAATATCATAAAGTATTGATCTTCCTTTGTCGCGAAAAGATTGATTTTCATTATTTTTTTTTTAATATCATAAAGTATTGATCTTCCTTTGTCGCGAAAGATTTGTCGATTTTCATTGAATTTTTTTTTAATATCATAAAGTATTGATCTTCCTTTGTCGCGAAAGATTTGTCGATTTTCATTGAAATTTTGTTGTGTTTACATCCGGTTTTGTTCTGCGTGTTTATATCACGTCGGTTGTTCACAAATGTGGATTTGATTTTGATGTATTTAATGTAGATGTGCTTATTGTGAGAGATAGAGAAAGAAAGAAAGGAGG
>CAUVYP010001103.1:5000-105000 GCA_963556195.1 Sepiola atlantica | reverse complement strand
GTAGAGCTGGTGAGGACTGACTATTCAATTCATAACTGTAGGGGGGAGGGGAGAATATATGGGTTCATACCTTTCCTAAGGGTTTTAGAAAATGTAATGCTGTTTTAAATAGTAGGGCAGACTGTACGCTGAAACTTTGATCTAAGAGAACTTAGATCAAAGTTTCAGCGTACAGTCTGCCCTACTATTTAATTCATAGCTTTGGAGAGGATATACAGATTCATATATTTCCTCAGGGTATTAGTGAAAGTTATGTTGTTTCTCGTTTCTTAGACTAGACACTCTGCGTGACTGAATGAAAGTATATATATATATATGGCCACATTTATTAGATTTAAATTCGGAAAAATAAGCAAGGGGAATAATTTATTTCTGCGTAAATTCCTAACACACTTTTCCTACATGGAACTATGCATGATTGTTTTATGTATTTCTTATGTGAAAGGAGAAAGCAAATAGCAAGTCAGACCATCCTCACCTATAGGTGAAGTGACAAAGCAAAGTCCAGTATAAACAAAAGGGTAGTAATATTATTTAACCCGTAGTAGGAGAGAGACGGGCGAAAAAGAAAAAAAAATGCATGCATTGTCCATTGTCTCCAATACTGAAGTGAGAAGAGAAACCTTTTTCGCCCGCGCGAAGAAAGAACATTTATTTCCGCTCGCGTGTTTGATTGTCAAATTTGTCGGCGTCACCAAATCACTGCCCACTCCTCCCCTTTCTCTCTGCCCGGTCGCCATGGCAACACTCACCTATTTTTAGCAAGAATATATGGAATAAAAAAGTAAAAAAAAAAAATCCTACTACGACGGTGCTGGCCATGATGGATTTTAAACTCATGTTGTCGAATAAAAAAGTAAAAAAAAAGAATGCTGTTACTACTACTACTACTACTACTACTACTACTACTATTCGTGATGATCGTATATATGACTACACACACACATACATATATATGACCACACACACACACACACATATATATATATATATATATATATATATATATATATATATATATATATAGTAAGCTATGAAAATATATTTATGGGAATTAAGCTACACAAAGGCTTCCGCGTTTCATCCCCCTGGGGGGGGGGTCTTCAGGCTTAAAAGCATAGAGTTATGTTTGCCGGGTGTTTGTATATAAAAGCACCCGGCGAAATAACTCCATGCATTTTAGCATGAAGACTCCCCCCGGGGATGAAACGCGGGAGCCTCTGTGTAGCTTAATTGCCATAAATATATTTTCATAGCTTACTACCTAGCTCTACTTACGTATCGAGCACTCTTGAAGTAAATACTGAAAATTGATACATAAACAATTATATCTCCTTATAAAATTTTATGTGGATACATGAAATACATATATATACCTATTTATATATACACACACACACACACACACACACACACACACACATATATATATATATATATATATATATATATATATATATATATGTGTGTGTGTGCATACATATATATATACACACATATATATATGTATACAGATATATATCTCTATATATATGTATGTATATATATATATATATATATATATATATATATATATATGACTACACACACACATACATATATATATATGACTACACACACACACACACACATATATATATATATATATAAATAGTAAGCTATGAAAATATATTAACGGGAATTAAGCTACACAGAGGCTCCCGCGTTTCATCCCCCGGAGAAGGGGGGGGGGGAGTCTTCAGGCTTAAAAGCATGGAGTTATGTTTGCCGAGAGTTTGTATATAAAAACACCCGGAAAATAAACACCATGCATTTTAGCCTGAAGACTCCCCCCCCCCCCGGGGATGAAACGCGGGAGCCTCTGTGTAGCTTAATTGCCATAAATATATTTTCATAGCTCTACTTACGTATCGAGCACTCTTGGAGTAAATACTGAAAATTGATACATAAAAAATTATATCTCCTTATAAAATTTTATGTGGATACAGGAAATACATATATATATATATACCTATTTAAACACACACACACACACATGTATATATATATATGTATACATATATATACATATATATGTGTTAGCATACATATATATATACACACATATATATATATGTATATATATGTACATATATATATATATATATATATATATATATATATATATATATTTATATATATATATATATATATATATATATATATATATATATATATATATATATATATATATGTGTATATACATATATGTATATATAAGAAAAAACGGTTGATATGCCACAAAACAGCCAAACCCAACATAAATGGTTGATAAGCCGAAAAACGAGAAAAGTTTTTATTTTTTTATTTCTTCGTTTTAATCTTTAACAAAAATGTTTTCATTTTTTATTTATTTGTTCGCCCCATCTCGGCCTCCCGACTTGGTATCCATTGAAAATACAATAGGCGTCGTTACAGTCACATTAGTGAAAATATTAAAGTTTGTTTTGGAAAGAAAAGTTGAAATAATATCGAATGATTTTGACGACACGTTCTGCGAGCCGAGCCGGCGAAAAATAGAATTTATTCAAAATGTTTACTAGCTGACGTACAAAAAATATGGGCCTGAGATAATAATTACTAAGGTCGTTTTAAAAACTACACTGATATCTTTGTGTTAAATAAACACTCCGGAAATGAGCACTCTAGACAGGGGAGGTAGAGCTGGTGAGGACTGACTATTCAATTCATAACTGTAGGGGGGAGGGGAGAATATATGGGTTCATACCTTTCCTAAGGGTTTTAGAAAATGTAATGCTGTTTTAAATAGTAGGGCAGACTGTACGCTGAAACTTTGATCTAAGAGAACTTAGATCAAAGTTTCAGCGTACAGTCTGCCCTACTATTTAATTCATAGCTTTGGAGAGGATATACAGATTCATATATTTCCTCAGGGTATTAGTGAAAGTTATGTTGTTTCTCGTTTCTTAGACTAGACACTCTGCGTGACTGAATGAAAGTATATATATATATATGGCCACATTTATTAGATTTAAATTCGGAAAAATAAGCAAGGGGAATAATTTATTTCTGCGTAAATTCCTAACACACTTTTCCTACATGGAACTATGCATGATTGTTTTATGTATTTCTTATGTGAAAGGAGAAAGCAAATAGCAAGTCAGACCATCCTCACCTATAGGTGAAGTGACAAAGCAAAGTCCAGTATAAACAAAAGGGTAGTAATATTATTTAACCCGTAGTAGGAGAGAGACGGGCGAAAAAGAAAAAAAAATGCATGCATTGTCCATTGTCTCCAATACTGAAGTGAGAAGAGAAACCTTTTTCGCCCGCGCGAAGAAAGAACATTTATTTCCGCTCGCGTGTTTGATTGTCAAATTTGTCGGCGTCACCAAATCACTGCCCACTCCTCCCCTTTCTCTCTGCCCGGTCGCCATGGCAACACTCACCTATTTTTAGCAAGAATATATGGAATAAAAAAGTAAAAAAAAAAAATCCTACTACGACGGTGCTGGCCATGATGGATTTTAAACTCATGTTGTCGAATAAAAAAGTAAAAAAAAAGAATGCTGTTACTACTACTACTACTACTACTACTACTACTACTATTCGTGATGATCGTATATATGACTACACACACACATACATATATATGACCACACACACACACACACATATATATATATATATATATATATATATATATATATATAGTAAGCTATGAAAATATATTTATGGGAATTAAGCTACACAAAGGCTTCCGCGTTTCATCCCCCTGGGGGGGGGTCTTCAGGCTTAAAAGCATAGAGTTATGTTTGCCGGGTGTTTGTATATAAAAGCACCCGGCGAAATAACTCCATGCATTTTAGCATGAAGACTCCCCCCGGGGATGAAACGCGGGAGCCTCTGTGTAGCTTAATTGCCATAAATATATTTTCATAGCTTACTACCTAGCTCTACTTACGTATCGAGCACTCTTGAAGTAAATACTGAAAATTGATACATAAACAATTATATCTCCTTATAAAATTTTATGTGGATACATGAAATACATATATATACCTATTTATATATACACACACACACACACACACACACACACACACACACACATATATATATATATATATATATATATATATATATATATATATATATGTGTGTGTGTGCATACATATATATATACACACATATATATATGTATACAGATATATATCTCTATATATATGTATGTATATATATATATATATATATATATATATATATATATATATATGACTACACACACACATACATATATATATATGACTACACACACACACACACACATATATATATATATATATAAATAGTAAGCTATGAAAATATATTAACGGGAATTAAGCTACACAGAGGCTCCCGCGTTTCATCCCCCGGAGAAGGGGGGGGGGAGTCTTCAGGCTTAAAAGCATGGAGTTATGTTTGCCGAGAGTTTGTATATAAAAACACCCGGAAAATAAACACCATGCATTTTAGCCTGAAGACTCCCCCCCCCCGGGGATGAAACGCGGGAGCCTCTGTGTAGCTTAATTGCCATAAATATATTTTCATAGCTCTACTTACGTATCGAGCACTCTTGGAGTAAATACTGAAAATTGATACATAAAAAATTATATCTCCTTATAAAATTTTATGTGGATACAGGAAATACATATATATATATATACCTATTTAAACACACACACACACACATGTATATATATATATGTATACATATATATACATATATATGTGTTAGCATACATATATATATACACACATATATATATATGTATATATATGTACATATATATATATATATATATATATATATATATATATATATATTTATATATATATATATATATATATATATATATATATATATATATTTATATATATATATATATATATATATATATATATATATATATATATATATATATATATATATGTGTATATACATATATGTATATATAAGAAAAAACGGTTGATATGCCACAAAACAGCCAAACCCAACATAAATGGTTGATAAGCCGAAAAACGAGAAAAGTTTTTATTTTTTTATTTCTTCGTTTTAATCTTTAACAAAAATGTTTTCATTTTTTATTTATTTGTTCGCCCCATCTCGGCCTCCCGACTTGGTATCCATTGAAAATACAATAGGCGTCGTTACAGTCACATTAGTGAAAATATTAAAGTTTGTTTTGGAAAGAAAAGTTGAAATAATATCGAATGATTTTGACGACACGTTCTGCGAGCCGAGCCGGCGAAAAATAGAATTTATTCAAAATGTTTACTAGCTGACGTACAAAAAATATGGGCCTGAGATAATAATTACTAAGGTCGTTTTAAAAACTACACTGATATCTTTGTGTTAAATAAACACTCCGGAAATGAGCACTCTAGACAGGGGAGGTAGAGCTGGTGAGGACTGACTATTCAATTCATAACTGTAGGGGGGAGGGGAGAATATATGGGTTCATACCTTTCCTAAGGGTTTTAGAAAATGTAATGCTGTTTTAAATAGTAGGGCAGACTGTACGCTGAAACTTTGATCTAAGAGAACTTAGATCAAAGTTTCAGCGTACAGTCTGCCCTACTATTTAATTCATAGCTTTGGAGAGGATATACAGATTCATATATTTCCTCAGGGTATTAGTGAAAGTTATGTTGTTTCTCGTTTCTTAGACTAGACACTCTGCGTGACTGAATGAAAGTATATATATATATATATGGCCACATTTATTAGATTTAAATTCGGAAAAATAAGCAAGGGGAATAATTTATTTCTGCGTAAATTCCTAACACACTTTTCCTACATGGAACTATGCATGATTGTTTTATGTATTTCTTATGTGAAAGGAGAAAGCAAATAGCAAGTCAGACCATCCTCACCTATAGGTGAAGTGACAAAGCAAAGTCCAGTATAAACAAAAGGGTAGTAATATTATTTAACCCGTAGTAGGAGAGAGACGGGCGAAAAAGAAAAAAAAATGCATGCATTGTCCATTGTCTCCAATACTGAAGTGAGAAGAGAAACCTTTTTCGCCCGCGCGAAGAAAGAACATTTATTTCCGCTCGCGTGTTTGATTGTCAAATTTGTCGGCGTCACCAAATCACTGCCCACTCCTCCCCTTTCTCTCTGCCCGGTCGCCATGGCAACACTCACCTATTTTTAGCAAGAATATATGGAATAAAAAAGTAAAAAAAAAAAATCCTACTACGACGGTGCTGGCCATGATGGATTTTAAACTCATGTTGTCGAATAAAAAAGTAAAAAAAAAGAATGCTGTTACTACTACTACTACTACTACTACTACTATTCGTGATGATCGTATATATGACTACACACACACATACATATATATGACCACACACACACACATATATATATATATATATATATATATATATATATATATATATATAGTAAGCTATGAAAATATATTTATGGGAATTAAGCTACACAAAGGCTTCCGCGTTTCATCCCCCTGGGGGGGGGGGTCTTCAGGCTTAAAAGCATAGAGTTATGTTTGCCGGGTGTTTGTATATAAAAGCACCCGGCGAAATAACTCCATGCATTTTAGCATGAAGACTCCCCCCGGGGATGAAACGCGGGAGCCTCTGTGTAGCTTAATTGCCATAAATATATTTTCATAGCTTACTACCTAGCTCTACTTACGTATCGAGCACTCTTGAAGTAAATACTGAAAATTGATACATAAACAATTATATCTCCTTATAAAATTTTATGTGGATACATGAAATACATATATATACCTATTTATATATATACACACACACACACACACACACACACACACACATATATATATATATATATATATATATATATATATGTGTGTGTGTGCATACATATATATATACACACATATATATATGTATACAGATATATATCTCTATATATATGTATGTATATATATATATATATATATATATATATATATGACTACACACACACATACATATATATATATGACTACACACACACACACACACACATATATATATATATATAAATAGTAAGCTATGAAAATATATTAACGGGAATTAAGCTACACAGAGGCTCCCGCGTTTCATCCCCCGGAGAAGGGGGGGGGGAGTCTTCAGGCTTAAAAGCATGGAGTTATGTTTGCCGAGAGTTTGTATATAAAAACACCCGGAAAATAAACACCATGCATTTTAGCCTGAAGACTCCCCCCCCCCCGGGGATGAAACGCGGGAGCCTCTGTGTAGCTTAATTGCCATAAATATATTTTTATAGCTCTACTTACGTATCGAGCACTCTTGGAGTAAATACTGAAAATTGATACATAAAAAATTATATCTCCTTATAAAATTTTATGTGGATACAGGAAATACATATATATATATATACCTATTTAAACACACACACACACATGTATATATATATATGTATACATATATATACATATATATGTGTTAGCATACATATATATATACACACACATATATATATATATATATATATATATGTATATATATGTACATATATATATATATATATATATATATATATATATATTTATATATATATATATATATATATATATATATATATATATATATATATATATATATATATATATATATATATATATATATATATGTATATACATATATGTATATATAAGAAAAAACGGTTGATATGCCACAAAACAGCCAAACCCAACATAAATGGTTGATAAGCCGAAAAACGAGAAAAGTTTTTATTTTTTTATTTCTTCGTTTTAATCTTTAACAAAAATGTTTTCATTTTTTATTTATTTGTTCGCCCCATCTCGGCCTCCCGACTTGGTATCCATTGAAAATACAATAGGCGTCGTTACAGTCACATTAGTGAAAATATTAAAGTTTGTTTTGGAAAGAAAAGTTGAAATAATATCGAATGATTTTGACGACACGTTCTGCGAGCCGAGCCGGCGAAAAATAGAATTTATTCAAAATGTTTACTAGCTGACGTACAAAAAATATGGGCCTGAGATAATAATTACTAAGGTCGTTTTAAAAACTACACTGATATCTTTGTGTTAAATAAACACTCCGGAAATGAGCACTCTAGACAGGGGAGGTAGAGCTGGTGAGGACTGACTATTCAATTCATAACTGTAGGGGGGAGGGGAGAATATATGGGTTCATACCTTTCCTAAGGGTTTTAGAAAATGTAATGCTGTTTTAAATAGTAGGGCAGACTGTACGCTGAAACTTTGATCTAAGAGAACTTAGATCAAAGTTTCAGCGTACAGTCTGCCCTACTATTTAATTCATAGCTTTGGAGAGGATATACAGATTCATATATTTCCTCAGGGTATTAGTGAAAGTTATGTTGTTTCTCGTTTCTTAGACTAGACACTCTGCGTGACTGAATGAAAGTATATATATATATATGGCCACATTTATTAGATTTAAATTCGGAAAAATAAGCAAGGGGAATAATTTATTTCTGCGTAAATTCCTAACACACTTTTCCTACATGGAACTATGCATGATTGTTTTATGTATTTCTTATGTGAAAGGAGAAAGCAAATAGCAAGTCAGACCATCCTCACCTATAGGTGAAGTGACAAAGCAAAGTCCAGTATAAACAAAAGGGTAGTAATATTATTTAACCCGTAGTAGGAGAGAGACGGGCGAAAAAGAAAAAAAAATGCATGCATTGTCCATTGTCTCCAATACTGAAGTGAGAAGAGAAACCTTTTTCGCCCGCGCGAAGAAAGAACATTTATTTCCGCTCGCGTGTTTGATTGTCAAATTTGTCGGCGTCACCAAATCACTGCCCACTCCTCCCCTTTCTCTCTGCCCGGTCGCCATGGCAACACTCACCTATTTTTAGCAAGAATATATGGAATAAAAAAGTTAAAAAAAAAAAGGCTACTACGACGGTGCTGGCCATGATGGATTTTAAACTCATGTTGTCGAATAAAAAAGTAAAAAAAAAGAATGCTGTTACTACTACTACTACTACTACTATTCGTGATGATCGTATATATGACTACACACACACATACATATATATGACCACACACACACACACACATATATATATATATATATATATATATATATATATATATATATATATATATATATATATATATATATAGTAAGCTATGAAAATATATTTATGGGAATTAAGCTACACAAAGGCTTCCGCGTTTCATCCCCCTGGGGGGGGGTCTTCAGGCTTAAAAGCATAGAGTTATGTTTGCCGGGTGTTTGTATATAAAAGCACCCGGCGAAATAACTCCATGCATTTTAGCATGAAGACTCCCCCCGGGGATGAAACGCGGGAGCCTCTGTGTAGCTTAATTGCCATAAATATATTTTCATAGCTTACTACCTAGCTCTACTTACGTATCGAGCACTCTTGAAGTAAATACTGAAAATTGATACATAAACAATTATATCTCCTTATAAAATTTTATGTGGATACATGAAATACATATATATACCTATTTATATATATATACACACACACACACACACACACACACACACACACACATATATATATATATATATATATATATATATATATATATATATGTGTGTGTGTGTGCATACATATATATATACACACATATATATATGTATACAGATATATATCTCTATATATATGTATGTATATATATATATATATATATATATATATATATGACTACACACACACATACATATATATATATGACTACACACACACATATATATATATATATAAATAGTAAGCTATGAAAATATATTAACGGGAATTAAGCTACACAGAGGCTCCCGCGTTTCATCCCCCGGAGAAGGGGGGGGGGAGTCTTCAGGCTTAAAAGCATGGAGTTATGTTTGCCGAGAGTTTGTATATAAAAACACCCGGAAAATAAACACCATGCATTTTAGCCTGAAGACTCCCCCCCCCCCCGGGGATGAAACGCGGGAGCCTCTGTGTAGCTTAATTGCCATAAATATATTTTTATAGCTCTACTTACGTATCGAGCACTCTTGGAGTAAATACTGAAAATTGATACATAAAAAATTATATCTCCTTATAAAATTTTATGTGGATACAGGAAATACATATATATATATATACCTATTTAAACACACACACACACATGTATATATATATATGTATACATATATATACATATATATGTGTTAGCATACATATATATATACACACACATATATATATATATATATATGTATATATATGTACATATATATATATATATATATATATATATATTTATATATATATATATATATATATATATATGTGTATATACATATATGTATATATAAGAAAAAACGGTTGATATGCCACAAAACAGCCAAACCCAACATAAATGGTTGATAAGCCGAAAAACGAGAAAAGTTTTTATTTTTTTATTTCTTCGTTTTAATCTTTAACAAAAATGTTTTCATTTTTTATTTATTTGTTCGCCCCATCTCGGCCTCCCGACTTGGTATCCATTGAAAATACAATAGGCGTCGTTACAGTCACATTAGTGAAAATATTAAAGTTTGTTTTGGAAAGAAAAGTTGAAATAATATCGAATGATTTTGACGACACGTTCTGCGAGCCGAGCCGGCGAAAAATAGAATTTATTCAAAATGTTTACTAGCTGACGTACAAAAAATATGGGCCTGAGATAATAATTACTAAGGTCGTTTTAAAAACTACACTGATATCTTTGTGTTAAATAAACACTCCGGAAATGAGCACTCTAGACAGGGGAGGTAGAGCTGGTGAGGACTGACTATTCAATTCATAACTGTAGGGGGGAGGGGAGAATATATGGGTTCATACCTTTCCTAAGGGTTTTAGAAAATGTAATGCTGTTTTAAATAGTAGGGCAGACTGTACGCTGAAACTTTGATCTAAGAGAACTTAGATCAAAGTTTCAGCGTACAGTCTGCCCTACTATTTAATTCATAGCTTTGGAGAGGATATACAGATTCATATATTTCCTCAGGGTATTAGTGAAAGTTATGTTGTTTCTCGTTTCTTAGACTAGACACTCTGCGTGACTGAATGAAAGTATATATATATATATGGCCACATTTATTAGATTTAAATTCGGAAAAATAAGCAAGGGGAATAATTTATTTCTGCGTAAATTCCTAACACACTTTTCCTACATGGAACTATGCATGATTGTTTTATGTATTTCTTATGTGAAAGGAGAAAGCAAATAGCAAGTCAGACCATCCTCACCTATAGGTGAAGTGACAAAGCAAAGTCCAGTATAAACAAAAGGGTAGTAATATTATTTAACCCGTAGTAGGAGAGAGACGGGCGAAAAAGAAAAAAAAATGCATGCATTGTCCATTGTCTCCAATACTGAAGTGAGAAGAGAAACCTTTTTCGCCCGCGCGAAGAAAGAACATTTATTTCCGCTCGCGTGTTTGATTGTCAAATTTGTCGGCGTCACCAAATCACTGCCCACTCCTCCCCTTTCTCTCTGCCCGGTCGCCATGGCAACACTCACCTATTTTTAGCAAGAATATATGGAATAAAAAAGTTAAAAAAAAAAAGGCTACTACGACGCTGCTGGCCATGATGGATTTTAAACTCATGTTGTCGAATAAAAAAGTAAAAAAAAAGAATGCTGTTACTACTACTACTACTACTACTATTCGTGATGATCGTATATATGACTACACACACACATACATATATATGACCACACACACACACACACATATATATATATATATATATATATATATATATATATATATATATATATATATATATATATATATATATATAGTAAGCTATGAAAACATATTTATGGGAATTAAGCTACACAAAGGCTTCCGCGTTTCATCCCCCTGGGGGGGGGTCTTCAGGCTTAAAAGCATAGAGTTATGTTTGCCGGGTGTTTGTATATAAAAGCACCCGGCGAAATAACTCCATGCATTTTAGCATGAAGACTCCCCCCGGGGATGAAACGCGGGAGCCTCTGTGTAGCTTAATTGCCATAAATATATTTTCATAGCTTACTACCTAGCTCTACTTACGTATCGAGCACTCTTGAAGTAAATACTGAAAATTGATACATAAACAATTATATCTCCTTATAAAATTTTATGTGGATACATGAAATACATATATATACCTATTTATATATATACACACACACACACACACACACACATATATATATATATAAATATATGTGTGTGTGTGTGTGCATACATATATATATATACACACATATATATATGTATACAGATATATATCTCTATATATATGTATGTATGTATATATATATATATATATATATATATATATATATGACTACACACACACATACATATATATATATGACTACACACACACACACACACACACACACACACATATATATATATATATAAATAGTAAGCTATGAAAATATATTAACGGGAATTAAGCTACACAGAGGCTCCCGCGTTTCATCCCCCGGAGAAGGGGGGGGGGAGTCTTCAGGCTTAAAAGCATGGAGTTATGTTTGCCGAGAGTTTGTATATAAAAACACCCGGAAAATAAACACCATGCATTTTAGCCTGAAGACTCCCCCCCCCCCCCCCGGGGATGAAACGCGGGAGCCTCTGTGTAGCTTAATTGCCATAAATATATTTTCATAGCTCTACTTACGTATCGAGCACTCTTGGAGTAAATACTGAAAATTGATACATAAAAAATTATATCTCCTTATAAAATTTTATGTGGATACAGGAAATACATATATATATATACCTATTTATACACACACACACACACACATGTATATATATATGTATACATATATATGTATACATATATATACATATATATGTGTTAGCATACATATATATATACACACATATATATATATGTATATATATGTACATATATATATATATATATATATATATATATATATATATATATATATATATATATATATATATATATATATATATATATATATCTTCGCAGATAAAAAGAAAAAAAATAACAGTGAAATAAAGGCTGGCAAAAGTCGCTTCATTGTTTATTTTTTAATAAAATTGTGGTCTTAAATTATATGTAATTTTTATTTCACTTTAAATAATTTAAATAGGAATTAACACGAAATGAAAGGAAAAATACTCCTGGATGAGAATAGTAGTCCGAATTATACAAATTATCAATCCTCATCTCAAAAATTCATAAAAACATTTTCTTTTAATTTGTTTTACTAAAACACGGTTTAAGTAATAATTTGGGTGACTGAAATAGGATTTAACAAATATTTTTTTTAAATGATGATTCAAAATGAAGGTGTTAGACTATTTGCTGTTATTGTCTGTGTGTGTTTTTATCGCCTCCTTCATGTGGGATAAATGTAGATCTTGAGAGACAACATTTACCTCAGTCGAAAAAAACAAATAAACAACAAATAAATGTTACCAAAAGCAAGATAGGTTACTTTAAATTCTGTTAGACAAAAAGTTCGGTTCAAATTCTGTAGAAGTAATCTTTTTTTCGATTATACAAAAGATAGATAAATTGATAAATATTCATAGATATGCATTAACATATAAATAGATAGATAGATAGATAGATAGATAGATATTCATATATATATATATATATATATATATATATGTGTGTGTGTGTGTGTGTGTGTATATGTATCTATATATATATATATATATATATATATAGATAGATAGATAGATAGATAGATAGATAGATATTCATATATATGTGTGTGTGTGTGTGTGTGTGTGTGTGTGTGTGTAGATAGATAGATAGATAGATAGATAGATAGATAGATAGATAGATAGATAGATAGATAGATAGATAGATAGCGTACTTTTTGTCAGTCACTTTTTTCTCTCTATCTTAAGAAAGGTTCGTTTATTTCCGCGCACATCTGCACCCATGGACACTTGAGTTCAACGCGTTCATTTTACCGGTCGTGTGCGTATGTCTCCCCTTACCATAAAATCATTCTTTGAACTCCGAAAAGGTCGCAACGAATCGTCAAAGTTTTTTTTATGACTGTTCTTTTGGCTCGGGGGCGGGGCGTAGCCAACAGCGACGCGAGTTCTGGGGGTTGTTACACCAAACGGTTTATAAATATATGTTGAGACGAACACACTCTTCGGTAGCTATTGGCGACAGCCGGAGAGTTTTCGAACGCATCAAAAGCCATGTGTTTGAAGAGACACGTCGTCCGGTTGAAGAAGAATTACACTTGGTGTGTGTCGATGTAAGTGATGACGATATGAAAAGAGAGAGACGTTGAAACTCCCCTTACCATAAAATGATTGTTTGAAATCCGAAAAGGTCGTAACGAATCGTCAATTTCTTTTGATGTCTGTTTTTCAGGTTTGCGGTCGAGGCCCCGCTAACAGCGACACGAGTCTGGGGGTTGTTACACCAAACGGTTTATAAATATATGTTGAGAGGAACACACTCTTCGGTAGCTATTGGCGACAGCCAGAGAGTTTTCGAACGGATCAAAAGCCATGTGTTTGAAAAGACATGTCGTCCGATTGAAAGACGATAATACTTGGTGTGAGTCTACGTAAGTGATGGCCATATCCACAAGGAGAGAGACGTTGAAACTCCCCTTACCATAACATCATCAAATCAGTATTTGAAAACGGAAAATGTCGCAACGAATCGTCAAAGTTTTTTATGTCCGTTTTTCAGAGCTGGCGTACGGGTGCAGCCAACAGGGACACCAGAGAGTTTCCGAACGCAAGCCATGTGTTTGAAATGACACGTTGTCCGGTTGAAAGACCATAATTCTTGGTGTGTCTCGAGCTAAGTTTATGGCCATATACCAAGAGAGAGACGTTAGTGTTATCTTATTATGAATGCTTTGAAGATATATTGAAACTCGAGTTAAAATAAAGAAAATAATTCTCGGTATGTCTCGACCTAAGTGAAGGCCATATCCACAGAGAGAGACCTAAGTGTTATGAGGGCTTTGAAGATATATTGAAACTCGAGTTAAAATAAAGAAAATAATTCTCGGTATGTCTCGACCTAAGTGAAGGCCATATCAACAGAGAGAGACCTAAGTGTTATGAGGGCTTTGAAGATATATTGAAACTCGAGTTAAAATAAAGGAAATAATTCTCGGTATGTCTCGACCTAAGTGAAGGCCATATCCACAGAGAGAGACCTAAGTGTTATGAGGGCTTTGAAGATATATTGAAACTCGAGTTAAAATAAAGGAAATAATTCTCGGTATGTCTCGACCTAAGTGAAGGCCATATCAACAGAGAGAGACCTAAGTGTTATGAGGGCTTTGAAGATATATTGAAACTCGAGTTAAAATAAAGAAAATAATTCTTGGTATGTCTCGACCTAAGTGAAGGCCCTATCTACAGAGAAAGACGTTAGTGTTATGAGGGCGTTGAAGATATATGAAAATTCGAGTTCTTCGTATGTCTCGACCTGAGTGAAGGCCCTATCTACGGAGAAAGACGTCAGTGTTATGAGGGCGTTGAAGATATATGAAAATTCGAGTTAAAATAACAACATAATTCTTGGTATGTCTCGACCTAAGTGAAGGCCCCATCTACAGAGAAAGACGTCAGTGTTATGAGGGCGTTGAAGATATATGAAAATTCGAGTTCTTGGTATGTCTCGACCTAAGTGAAGGCCCTATCTACAGAGAAATGCGTCAGTGTTATGAGGGCGTTGAAGATATATTGAAATTGGAGTTAAAATAAAAACATAATTCCTGGTATGTCTCGACCTAAGTGAAGGCGCTATCTACAGAGAAAGACATCAGTGTTATGAGGGCGTTGAAGATATATCAAAATTCGAGTTCTTGGAATGTCTCGACCTGAGTGAAGGCCCTATCTACGGAGAAAGACGTCAGTGTTATGAGGGCGTTGAAGATATATGAAAATTCGAGTTAAAATAACAACATAATTCTTGGTATGTCTCGACCTAAGTGAAGGCCCCATCTACAGAGAAAGACGTCAGTGTTATGAGGGCGTTGAAGATATATGAAAATTCGAGTTCTTGGTATGTCTCGACCTGAGTGAAGGCCCTATCTACGGAGAAAGACGTCAGTGTTATGAGGGCGTTGAAGATATATTGAAATTCGAGTTAAAATAAAGACATAATTCTTGGTATGTCTCAGCCTGAGTGAAGGCCCTATCTACGGAGAAAGACGTCAGTGTTATGAGGGCGTTGAAGATATATGAAAATTCGAGTTAAAATAAAGACATAATTCTTGGTATGTCTCGACCCGAGTGAAGGCCCTATCTACAGAGAAAGACGTAAGTGTTATGAGGGCGTTTAAGATATATTGAAATTCGAGTTAAAATAAAGACATAATTCTTGGTATGTCTCGACCTAAGTGAAGGCCCCATCTACAGAGAAAGACGTCAGTGTTATGAGGGCGTTGAAGATATATTGAAAGTCGAGTTAAAATAAAGACATAATTCCTGGTATGTCTCGACCTAAGTGAAGGCGCTATCTACAGAGAAAGACATCAGTGTTATGAGGGCGTTGAAGAAATATGAAAATTCGAGTTCTTGGTATGTCTCGACCTGAGTGAAGGCCCTATCTACGGAGAAAGACGTCAGTGTTATGAGGGCGTTGAAGATATATGAAAATTCGAGTTAAAATAAAGACATAATTCTTGGTATGTCTCGACCTAAGTGAAGGCTCTATCTACAGAGAAAGACGTCAGTGTTATGAGGGCGTTGAAGATATATGAAAATTCGAGTTAAAATAAAGATATAATTCTTGGTATGTCTCGACCTAAGTGGAGGCCCCATCTACAGAGAAAGACGTCAGTGTTATGAGGGCGTTGAAGATATATTGAAATTCGAGTTAAAATAAAGACATAATTCTTGGTATCTCTCGACCTGTGTGAAGGCCCTATCTACAGAGAAAGACGTCAGTGTTATGAGGGCGTTGAAGATATATTGAAATTCGAGTTAAAATAAAGACATAATTCCTGGTATGTCTCGACCTAAGTGAAGGCGCTATCTACAGAGAAAGACATCAGTGTTATGAGGGCGTTGAAGATATATGAAAATTCGAGTTCTTGGTATGTCTCGACCTGAGTGAAGGCCCTATCTACGGAGAAAGACGTCAGTGTTATGAGGGCGTTGAAGATATATTGAAATTCGAGTTAAAATAAAGACATAATTCTTGGTATGTCTCAGCCTGAGTGAAGGCCCTATCTACGGAGAAAGACGTCAGTGTTATGAGGGCGTTGAAGATATATGAAAATTCGAGTTAAAATAAAGACATAATTCTTGGTATGTCTCGACCCGAGTGAAGGCCCTATCTACAGAGAAAGACGTAAGTGTTATGAGGGCGTTGAAGATATATTGAAATTCGAGTTAAAATAAAGACATAATTCTTGGTATGTCTCGACCTAAGTGAAGGCCCCATCTACAGAGAAAGACGTCAGTGTTATGAGGGCGTTGAGGATATATTGAAATTCGAGTTAAAATAAAGACATAATTCTTGGTATCTCTCGACCTGTGTGAAGGCCCCATCTACAGAGAAAGACGTCAGTGTTATGAGGGCGTTTAAGATATATTGAAATTCGAGTTAAAATAAAGACATAATTCCTGGTATGTCTCGACCTAAGTGAAGGCGCTATCTACAGAGAAAGACATCAGTGTTATGAGGGCGTTGAAGATATATGAAAATTCGAGTTCTTGGTATGTCTCGACCTGAGTGAAGGCCCTATCTACGGAGAAAGACGTCAGTGTTATGAGGGCGTTGAAGATATATGAAAATTCGAGTTAAAATAAAGACATAATTCTTGGTATGTCTCGACCTAAGTGAAGGCCCTATCTACAGAGAAAGACGTCAGTGTTATGAGGGCGTTGAAGATATATGAAAATTCGAGTTCTTCGGATGTCTCAGCCTGAGTGAAGGCCCTATCTACGGAGAAAGACGTCAGTGTTAGTAGGGCGTTGAAGATATATTGAAATCTGAGTTAAAATAAAGACATAATTCCTGGTATGTCTCGACCTGAGTGAAGGCCCTATCTACGGAGAAAGACGTCAGTGTTATGAGGGCGTTGAAGATATATTGAAATTCGAGTTAAAATAAAGACATAATTCTTGGTATGTCTCAGCCTGAGTGAAGGCCCTATCTACGGAGAAAGACGTCAGTGTTATGAGGGCGTTGAAGATATATGAAAATTCGAGTTAAAATAAAGACATAATTCTTGGTATGTCTCGACCTAAGTGAAGGCCCTATCTACAGAGAAAGACGTCAGTGTTATGAGGGCGTTGAAGATATATGAAAATTCGAGTTCTTCGGATGTCTCAGCCTGAGTGAAGGCCCTATCTACGGAGAAAGACGTCAGTGTTAGTAGGGCGTTGAAGATATATTGAAATCTGAGTTAAAATAAAGACATAATTCCTGGTATGTCTCGACCTGAGTGAAGGCCCTATCTACGGAGAAAGACGTCAGTGTTATGAGGGCGTTGAAGATATATTGAAATTCGAGTTAAAATAAAGACATAATTCTTGGTATGTCTCAGCCTGAGTGAAGGCCCTATCTACGGAGAAAGACGTCAGTGTTATGAGGGCGTTGAAGATATATGAAAATTCGAGTTAAAATAAAGACATAATTCTTGGTATGTCTCGACCCGAGTGAAGGCCCTATCTACAGAGAAAGACGTAAGTGTTATGAGGGCGTTGAAGATATATTGAAATTCGAGTTAAAATAAAGACATAATTCTTGGTATGTCTCGACCTAAGTGAAGGCCCCATCTACAGAGAAAGACGTCAGTGTTATGAGGGCGTTGAGGATATATTGAAATTCGAGTTAAAATAAAGACATAATTCCTGGTATGTCTCGACCTAAGTGAAGGCCCCATCTACGGAGAAAGACGTCAGTGTTATGAAGGCGTTGAAGATATATTGAAATTAGAGTTAAAATAAAGACATAATTCCTGGTATGTCTCGACCTAAGTGAAGGCGCTATCTACAGAGAAAGACATCAGTGTTATGAGGGCGTTGAAGATATATGAAAATTCGAGTTCTTGGTATGTCTCGACCTGAGTGAAGGCCCTATCTACGGAGAAAGACGTCAGTGTTATGAGGGCGTTGAAGATATATTGAAACTCGAGTTCAAATAAAGTAAATAATTCTTGGTGTGTCTCGACCTAAGTAATTACCATATCTAGAGAGAGAGAGAGAGAGAGAGAGAGAGAGACAGAGGGGTTTTGAAGATATAGAACAACCCAGAGTTATGCATTTCTCCCATCGTTTGTTGCAGCTCTGGACACCGTTTTTGTAGAACACCCCAGGTCGGTCTTCCAACCACGTCGTAACTTCAAAAATCAAGGCTGCATCATCTGGGGAACGCTTTCCTTTCAAAAACAACTTCATGGCTGGGAAGAGATGAAAGTCAGAGGGTGCAAGGTCAGGAGAGAAGGGGGATGGAGGAGGATTTCCATAGCCACACGCCCGTGCCACTGATCTGGCGACATGCGTTGTCCTGCAGGAGGAGGATGCCTTTGCTAATCTTGCCCCGCCTCTTGATTTTGATAGCTTCTCTTAATTTTATCAAAAGTGAAGCGTAATAGACTGCTCTCATTGTGGTAACCTTTGCCAGGAAATCTGTCATCACTACTCCGCCCTGGTCCCAGAAGATTGTGAGCATGACATTGCCAGCGGAGGGTTGCACCCTTGCCTCCTTTGGAGGTGGTGGGTCCAAGTGCTTCCACTGCTTTGACTGGTCTCTGTATCATAGTTCCATCCTGTGTAATGAGTCTTTTGAAAAACTTTGACTCATCTTCCTGACACATCTCCAAATTCATCCTCGATCACTCGACCTTCTGGAAAGGTGCGAACAACCTGGGAATACATCTAGCAGGCACCTTATGCATATGCAAATGGTCATGAATGATAGTTTCATAGACCCTTGACTTCTTGGGCTATTTGGCGAATAGTAATGCGTCGATCTTCCATAATGGCAGCCTCAACTTGACGGACAGATGCCTGATCACTGGCAGAAGCTGGACAACCAGGTGTGGGAGCTGTTTCCACAGACTTCCACGATGACAGCGTTTTACAAGGTCATAAAATAGTAAAAAGACGTTGTTGGTAAATGATATCTATCATGTGTTTATATTAATGCGACTCCACAAAATTGAACCCGGGTTCCTGAAATGAAATAAAAAAACACACAGACTATTTTAGATGTAATCGCCTAAAAAAAGTAGAATCTCATTTTTATTTTTGAGTTAATTACTGAACAGCTATTTCACATTGATATTTTTAAATAGGATATTTTTTAAATCACTTCATGTACAGAGGCTTTTTTGTTTTTCTTTATTTCAGAAAGAGCTCAATAATTTTAACTAATTTTATTAGCTTGAAAGTTTTCTTTCGTCGTCGATAAACGGATATGTTGCCAGACAGTAACAGTTTCAATGGCGACATGTCATGTGTACATCAAAGGGTTGTAGCGTCCGTTGTTCCTTTGAAATGAATTAACACTCGACTGTCTTTTCAAAGTCGAGAGAAAAGGGAGGAAGGGAAGGGGTTGGGCAGTGATTTGGCGAGGCCGTTTGTTGGCCTCGCCAAATCACTGCACGTGTTTGCAAATCGCCGTACGTAAAAATAAAAAAATAAAAACTTTTCTCGTCTTTCCTTGTTGGGTTTGGCTGTTTTGTGGCATATCAACCGTTTTTTCTTATATAAACATATATGTATATACACATGTATATATGTACACATATATATATATGTATACACATATATAAATATATAATATATATATGTACACATATATGCATACATGTAATATGTATATATATGTGGCATATATATATATATATATATATATATATATATATATATATATATATATATATATATATATACATACATATATATACATATATAGAGAGATATATATCTGTATACATATGTATGCACACACATATATATATATATGTATATATATGTATACATATATATATATATATATATATATATATATATATATAGGTATGTGTGTGTGTGTATAAATAGGTATATATATATATATATATATATGTATTTCATGTATCCACATAATATTTTATAAGGAGATATAATTTTTTATGTATCAATTTTCAGTATTTACTTCAAGAGTGCTCGATACGTAAGTAGAGCTAGGTAGTAATCTATGAAAATATATTTATGGCAATTAAGCTACACAAAGGCTCCCGAGTTTCATACCCGGGGGAGTCTTCAGGCTAAAATGCATGGAGTTATTTTGCCGGGTGCTTTTATATACAAACACCCGGCAAACATAACTCTATGTTTTAAGCCTGAAGACCCCCCCTACGGGGGATGAAACGCGGAAGCCTCTGTGTAGCTTAATTCCCATAAATATACTTTCATAGCTTACTACACACACACACACACACACACACATATATATATATATATATATATATATATATATATATATATATATATATATAGGAAAAGAGTGGTAGAAATTTATACAGAGTATGAATTATTCCCCTTGCTGATTTTTTGAACACTATTCAAACTGATATGTTACAAGTTTCAGCGTACACGAAAAATGCAGGAATGAAGACTACATATTTTTTCACACAAAATACATGCTAAAATATTCCTCGGTTTTGGAATTGATGTTTGTAAAAACACTTCATTGTTCTAATTGGCTGTAATTTGCAATTAACTCACGACATGACCCACCCATCTCCTATTAAGTGTCTTTCTATCACTCTCACCCTTCCTTGTATGTTGTTCGAAATCCCGCTCTTATTTCATAAGGTATCTATATGATTAGTTCATTATAAACAAAAGGGTATAGCACTACAAGTAGTAATATTATTTAAGCCGTAGCAGGAAAGATAGAGAGAGAGTGGGGGGGGGGCAGTATTTACCCGAAAAAGAAAAAAAGCTAGACAATTGTCAACTAATTTCCTTACATGGATTGTCCATTGTCTCCCAATACTCAATATATTGTCGCCTATATACTGATTTTATTCGAATTTTTATTCAAATATATAAACAAATATTTATAATTATTTGAATTGTTTGAATCAGAAAAATGTGAGTTTGCAAAGCCAGTTAAATAAAAGAGGCAAATAAAAGAAATGAAATATTGGCAGTAAATAAAAAATAATTGAAATAGAAAACCAATTATGTTTGCTGTAGATTTTCATTTTCAATGGAGATATCAAATCTCCATTACTAAGTACAAGTTCGTTCCATTAGTATTAAATTTCAGACACTAAAAAAAAATGTCCTCGCCTACGAATAAGGTGGCCCCTTTTTTAACCTTAAGTGTAAAGTAGGGAGGAGAGGGGGCAGGGGTCATATGGGGGCAATCGTTGTAATGAGTTTAAATGAAATTCATTTGGCTTTGTTTTACACTGGAAACTGACGCACGTGAATATTTTGTTTGAAAGTTTTTTTTTAATCGTTCCTTAAAGGGGCATGTTAGAAAATGAATGTTAGAAAGAAAGAATAAAGAAAGAATAAAAAAGAAAGAAAGAAAGAAAGGCGCTGAGCGGGCAGGGGACGTCACGTGATATCTTTCTCTCTGTTTGTCTGCGAAGAGGAAAGACAGGTTAAGAGACGGGGCGGGGGGGGGGGGGGGAAGAAAGAAAGAAAGAAAGAAAGAAAGAAAGGCGCTGAGCGGGCAGTTCACGACGCGTGCATTCAATTCCTGTTCCCGTAAACAAAATGACTTGATTATTTTTTAAGATGGCTTTTCACATAAATTCAGAATTCACACGAGGTAAGAATTTTGTGGCATTTTTTTGACATAGTGACAATTTCTTTTTTTTTTTAAATAATAATTTAAATCGCACCAGGTTTGTTTTGAACAAAAAAAAACTCTTTAAAATAACTTAAAACACAAATAAACTTATCCAGTTTTGTAGAACAGAACTGTAACTTATCTTGCCTTTGGTAACAGTTATTTGTTGTCTATTTGTTTTGTTTTTTTGTTTTTTTCGTTTTGTTTGCTGTCGTTATGAATGCCGCCTGTTTCTGAATTTTTGAGAGAAGGATTCCTAATTTAGAAATTGTTTATTAAGACTATTTTTAACTTATCTTGCCTTTGGTAACATTTAGTTGTTGCCTATTTGTTTTATCGTTTTGTTAGCTATTATGGTAAGGGGAGACATACTCACACGACCGATAAAGTGAACGCGTTGAACTCAAGTGTCCATTGGTGCAGATGTGTATTTACTCCTCGCGGAGTTAGGCACAAGGCCAGTTTTATCTTACTCCCACAAGTAAGATGTGACCCAAGATCGGGTCGAGCAAGTGGGGTTAAAAGCCAGCGCTCGAGAGGTGAGCACTCTGGCCATTTAAAAATTGCCTGGGCAGCCCCGTCGGCATTCCCCGGTAGGGGCGCCTCAGACAGTAAGCAATAAACTTACTCCACCCCAAAGAGGAGAGGCGAAGCCTGGGAGGAAGATGTGCGCGCAATAAACGATACTTAGTTAGAGAGAAAAAGACCAGAAGGTTAATTATTTAGAAAAACTTTACTTGTGTATCCTTCCCCCGTCAAAAGTGACTGACAAAAAGTACGCTATCTATCTATCTATCTATCTATCTATCTATCTATCTATCTATCTATCTATCTATCTATCTATCTATCTATCTGTATGTATACACACACACACACACACACACACACATATATATATATATATGAATATCTATCTATCTATCTATCTATCTATCTATCTATATATATATATATATATATATATATACATACATATACATACACACACACACACACACACACACATATATATATATATGAATATCTATCTATCTATCTATCTATCTATCTATTTATATGTTAATGCATATCTATGAATATTTATCAATTTATCTATGTTTTGTATAATCGAAAAAAAGATTACTTCTACAGAATTTGAACCGAACTTTTTGTCTAACAGAATTTAAAGTAACTTATCTTGCCCAGATAAACGATACTTTCTTAAGATAGAGAGAAAAAAACCCATGTTTTCCTAGAAGGTTCATTATTTGGAAAAACTTTACTTGTGTATCCCCCCCCCCCGTCAAAAGTGACTGACAAAAAGTACGCTATCTATCTATCTATCTATCTATCTATCTATCTATCTATCTATCTATCTATCTATCTATTTATATGTTAATGCATATCTATGAATATTTATCAATTTATCTATGTTTTGTATAATCGAAAAAAAGATTACTTCTACAGAATTTGAACCGAACTTTTTGTCTAACAGAATTTAAAGTAACTTATCTTGCCTTTGGTAACATTTATTTGTTTATTTGTTTTATCGTTTTGTTAGCTATCGTTATAAATGCCGTCTGTTTCTGAATTTTTGAGAGAAGGATTCCTAATTTTCAAATTGTTTATTCTTAATACAACGACTATTTTTAATTTATCTTGCTTTTGGTAACATTTATTTGTTGCCTATTTGTTTTTGTTTTGTTTTATCGTTTTGTTAGCTGTCGTTATAAATGCCGTCTGTTTCTTAATTTTTTAGAGAAGGATTCCTAATTTAGAAATTGTTTATTCTTAATACAACGACTATTTTTTAATTTATCTTGCCTTTGGTAACATTTATTTGTTGGCACATGTTCGTCTTTAACCACTGTCCGTTTTTCACAACTTTTTACTGACCATTTTTCTTTTCTAGAGAATTCCGACGTTTTTGGAATTTTTTTCAACTATTTTACATTTTAGGAGGAGGGATCAGTTTCCAATGTTAATTCAACGTAGACTGATCCCCCTCTTTTTGACCATCTCAATTTAAAAAAATCTTTTTCGGTGTACAATTAGCTATCATGTCAATAGAGAATTCCGGGGGTTTTGGAAAGAAATTTAAAAAATTGATATTTAAAGACGGGGATCAGTTTTCAATGTAAATCCGACGTAGACTGATCCCCCTCTTTTTGACCATCTCAAATTTTTTAAATTATTCTTCTGTTTACAATTACCTATCATGTCGCAAGAGAATTTCGGGGTTTTTAGAAAGAAATTTAAAAAAATTTAGATTTTAAGACGGGGGATCAGTCCGTTTTTCACAGCGTTTTACGTCGTAAAATCTCAATTTTTTAAAATTTATTTCCAAAACCCCCGGTATTCTCTCGCGACATGATAGATAATTGTACACCGAAAAAGATTTTAAAAAAAATTGAGATGGTCAAAAAGAGGGGGATCAGTCTACGTTGAATTAACATTGGAAAATGATCCCCCCTCCTAAAATGTAAAATATTTGAAATTTTTTTCCAAAAACCTCAGAATTCTCTAGCAGCCTGATAGATAAGTGTACACAGAAAAAATGAAATAAAAATGGTCAGTAAAATCTAAAGTTCTGGTATATATGTTTATATTTTAAGGTATGTACATCTTTTACACTATACACAACCATGACAGAGATGGGAGAAGAATTCTGTGCACTAGTTGATGCCAAATGCTGTCGCAAGTAACATGTAGTTTACAACAGAGCACGACAACGAAACAGCAGTAAGTTCACTTTTCGATTCATTTCACACATAATTTTAGATGCTAGTATTTGTATCATACATGCCAAACATTAGTATTTATTCCAAACATGACCGTGACCTACACAATTTGACCTTGACATTCAAAACACAGGCCATTAAACGGTGACCTTGACATGACCTTGACATGAGGTGACCGTGACCTTTACAATATGACCTTGAGCCCAGACACACAGGCCATTAACTCCGTGCGGGTGAAGTCTGACAGACACGCGTCTCCCATTAAATCGTGGACGTTTGACCTTGACATTCAAAACACAGGCCATTAAACGGTGACCTTGACATGACCTTGACATGAGGTGACCGTGACCTTTACAATATGACCTTGAGCCCAGACACACAGGCCATTAACTCCGTGCGGGTGAAGTCTGACAGACACGCGTCTCCCATTAAATCGTGGACGTTTGACCTTGACATTCAAAACACAGGCCATTAAACGGTGACCTTGACATGACCTTGACATGACCTTGACATGAGGTGACCGTGACCTTTACAATATGACCTTGAGCCCAGACACACAGGCCATTAACTCCGTGCGGGTGAAGTCTGACAGACACGCGTCTCCCATTAAATCGTGGACGTTTGACCTTGACATTCAAAACACAGGCCATTAAACGGTGACCTTGACATGACCTTGACATGAGGTGACCGTGACCTTTACAATATGACCTTGAGCCCAGACACACAGGCCATTAACTCCGTGCGGGTGAAGTCTGACAGACACGCGTCTCCCATTAAATCGTGGACGTTTGACCTTGACATTCAAAACACAGGCCATTAAACGGTGACCTTGACATGACCTTGACATGACCTTGACATGAGGTGACCGTGACCTTTACAATATGACCTTGAGCCCAGACACACAGGCCATTAACTCCGTGCGGGTGAAGTCTGACAGACACGCGTCTCCCATTAAATCGTGGACGTTTGACCTTGACATTCAAAACACAGGCCATTAAACGGTGACCTTGACATGACCTTGACATGACCTTGACATGAGGTGACCGTGACCTTTACAATATGACCTTGAGCCCAGACACACAGGCCATTAACTCCGTGCGGGTGAAGTCTGACAGACACGCGTCTCCCATTAAATCGTGGACGTTTGACCTTGACATTCAAAACACAGGCCATTAAACGGTGACCTTGACATGACCTTGACATGAGGTGACCGTGACCTTTACAATATGACCTTGAGCCCAGACACACAGGCCATTAACTCCGTGCGGGTGAAGTCTGACAGACACGCGTCTCCCATTAAATCGTGGACGTTTGACCTTGACATTCAAAACACAGGCCATTAAACGGTGACCTTGACATGACCTTGACATGACCTTGACATGAGGTGACCGTGACCTTTACAATATGACCTTGAGCCCAGACACACAGGCCATTAACTCCGTGCGGGTGAAGTCTGACAGACACGCGTCTCCCATTAAATCGTGGACGTTTGACCTTGACATTCAAAACACAGGCCATTAAACGGTGACCTTGACATGACCTTGACATGAGGTGACCGTGACCTTTACAATATGACCTTGAGCCCAGACACACAGGCCATTAACTCCGTGCGGGTGAAGTCTGACAGACACGCGTCTCCCATTAAATCGTGGACGTTTGACCTTCACATTCAAAACACAGGCCATTAAACGGTGACCTTGACATGACCTTGACATGACCTTGACATGAGGTGACCGTGACCTTTACAATATGACCTTGAGCCCAGACACACAGGCCATTAACTCCGTGCGGGTGAAGTCTGACAGACACGCGTCTCCCATTAAATCGTGGACGTTTGACCTTCACATTCAAAACACAGGCCATTAAACGGTGACCTTGACATGACCTTGACATGAGGTGACCGTGACCTTTACAATATGACCTTGAGCCCAGACACACATGCCATTAACTCCGTGCGGGTGAAGTCAGACAGACACGCGTCTCCCATTAAATCGTGGACATTTGACTTTGACATTCAAAACACAGGCCATTAAACGGTGACCTTGACATGACCTTGACATGACCTTTACATGAGGTGACCGTGACCTTTACAATATGACCTTGAGCCCAGACACACATGCCATTAACTCCGTGCGGGTGAAGTCTGACAGACACGCGTCTCCCATTAAATCGTGGACATTTGACCTTGACATTCAAAACACAGGCCATTAAACGGTGACCTTGACATGACCTTGACATGACCTTGACATGAGGTGACCGTGACCTTTACAATATGACCTTGAGCCCAGACACACATGCCATTAACTCTGTGCGGGTGAAGTCTGACAGACACGCGTCTCCCATTAAATCGTGGACATTTGACCTTGACATTCAAAACACAGGCCATTAAACGGTGACCTTGACATGACCTTGACATGACCTTGACATGAGGTGACCGTGACCTTTACAATATGACCTTGAGCCCAGACACACATGCCATTAACTCCGTGCGGGTGAAGTCTGACAGACACGCGTCTCCCATTAAATCGTGGACATTTGACCTTGACATTCAAAACACAGGCCATTAAACGGTGACCTTGACATGACCTTGACATGAGGTGACCGTGACCTTTACAATATGACCTTGAGCCCAGACACACATGCCATTAACTCCGTGCGGGTGAAGTCTGACAGACACGCGTCTCCCATTAAATCGTGGACATTTGACCTTGACATTCAAAACACAGGCCATTAAACGGTGACCTTGACATGACCTTGACATGAGGTGACCGTGACCTTTACAATATGACCTTGAGCCCAGACACACATGCCATTAACTCCGTGCGGGTGAAGTCTGACAGACACGCGTCTCCCATTAAATCGTGGACATTTGACCTTGACATTCAAAACACAGGCCATTAAACGGTGACCTTGACATGACCTTGACATGAGGTGACCGTGACCTTTACAATATGACCTTGAGCCCAGACACACATGCCATTAACTCCGTGCGGGTGAAGTCTGACAGACACGCGTCTCCCATTAAATCGTGGACGTTTGACCTTGACATTCAAAACACAGGCCATTAAACGGTGACCTTGACATGACCTTGACATGACCTTGACATGAGGTGACCGTGACCTTTACAATATGACCTTGAGCCCAGACACACATGCCATTAACTCCGTGCGGGTGAAGTCTGACAGACACGCGTCTCCCATTAAATCGTGGACATTTGACCTTGACATTCAAAACACAGGCCATTAAACGGTGACCTTGACATGACCTTGACATGAGGTGACCGTGACCGTTACAATATGACCTTGAGCCCAGACACACATGCCATTAACTCCGTGCGGGTGAAGTCTGACAGACACGCGTCTCCCATTAAATCGTGGACGTTTGACCTTGACATTCAAAACACAGGCCATTAAACGGTGACCTTGACATGACCTTGACATAAGGTGACCGTGACCTTTACAATATGACCTTGAGCCCAGACACACATGCCATTAACTCCGTGCGGGTGAAGTCTGACAGACACGCGTCTCCCATTAAATCGTGGACGTTTGACCTTGACATTCAAAACACAGGCCATTAAACGGTGACCTTGACATGACCTTGACATGAGGTGACCGTGACCTTTACAATATGACCTTGAGCCCAGACACACATGCCATTAACTCCGTGCGGGTGAAGTCTGACAGACACGCGTCTCCCATTAAATCGTGGACATTTGACATTGACATTCAAAACACAGGCCATTAAACGGTGACCTTGACATGACCTTGACATGACCTTGACAGGAGGTGACCGTGACCTTTACAATATGACCTTGAGCCCAGACACACATGCCATTAACTCCGTGCGGGTGAAGTCTGACAGACACGCGTCTCCCATTAAATCGTGGACATTTGACCTTGACATTCAAAACACAGGCCATTAAACGGTGACCTTGACATGACCTTGACATGAGGTGACCGTGACCTTTACAATATGACCTTGAGCCCAGACACACATGCCATTAACTCCGTGCGGGTGAAGTCTGACAGACACGCGTCTCCCATTAAATCGTGGACATTTGACCTTGACATTCAAAACACAGGCCATTAAACGGTGACCTTGACATGACCTTGACATGAGGTGACCGTGACCTTTACAATATGACCTTGAGCCCAGACACACATGCCATTAACTCCGTGCGGGTGAAGTCTGACAGACACGCGTCTCCCATTAAATCGTGGACATTTGACCTTGACATTCAAAACACAGGCCATTAAACGGTGACCTTGACATGACCTTGACATGAGGTGACCGTGACATTTACAATATGACCTTGAGCCCAGACACACATGCCATTAACTCCGTGCGGGTGAAGTCTGACAGACACGCGTCTCCCATTAAATCGTGGACATTTGACCTTGACATTCAAAACACAGGCCATTAAACGGTGACCTTTACATGACCTTGACATGACCTTGACATGAGGTGACCGTGACCTTTACAATATGACCTTGAGCCCAGACACACATGCCATTAACTCCGTGCGGGTGAAGTCTGACAGACACGCGTCTCCCATTAAATCGTGGACATTTGACCTTGACATTCAAAACACAGGCCATTAAACGGTGACCTTGACATGACCTTGACATGACCTTGACATGAGGTGACCGTGACCTTTACAATATGACCTTGAGCCCAGACACACATGCCATTAACTCCGTGCGGGTGAAGTCTGACAGACACGCGTCTCCCATTAAATCGTGGACATTTGACATTCAAAACACAGGCCATTAAACGGTGACCTTGACATGACCTTGACATGACCTTGACATGAGGTGACCGTGACCTTTACAATATGACCTTGAGCCCAGACACACATGCCATTAACTCCGTGCGGGTGAAGTCTGACAGACACGCGTCTCCCATTAAATCGTGGACGTTTGACCTTGACATTCAAAACACAGGCCATTAAACGGTGACCTTGACATGACCTTGACATGAGGTGACCGTGACCTTTACAATATGACCTTGAGCCCAGACACACATGCCATTAACTCCGTGCGGGTGAAGTCTGACAGACACGCGTCTCCCATTAAATCGTGGACATTTGACCTTGACATTCAAAACACAGGCCATTAAACGGTGACCTTGACATGAGGTGACCGTGACCTTTACAATATGACCTTGAGCCCAGACACACATGCCATTAACTCCGTGCGGGTGAAGTCTGACAGACACGCGTCTCCCATTAAATCGTGGACATTTGACCTTGACATTCAAAACACAGGCCATTAAACGGTGACCTTGACATGACCTTGACATGAGGTGACCGTGACCTTTACAATATGACCTTGAGCCCAGACACACATGCCATTAACTCCGTGCGGGTGAAGTCTGACAGACACGCGTCTCCCATTAAATCGTGGACATTTGACCTTGACATTCAAAACACAGGCCATTAAACGGTGACCTTGATGACCTTGACATGACCTTGACATGAGGTGACCGTGACCTTTACAATATGACCTTGAGCCCAGACACACATGCCATTAACTCCGTGCGGGTGAAGTCTGACAGACACGCGTCTCCCATTAAATCGTGGACATTTGACCTTGACATTCAAAACACAGGCCATTAAACGGTGACCTTGACATGACCTTGACATGAGGTGACCGTGACCTTTACAATATGACCTTGAGCCCAGACACACATGCCATTAACTCCGTGCGGGTGAAGTCTGACAGACACGCGTCTCCCATTAAATCGTGGACATTTGACCTTGACATTCAAAACACAGGCCATTAAACGAGACTGACCTTGACATGACCTTGACATGAGGTGACCGTGACCTTTACAATATGACCTTGAGCCCAGACACACATGCCATTAACTCCGTGCGGGTGAAGTCTGACAGACACGCGTCTCCCATTAAATCGTGGACATTTGACCTTGACATTCAAAACACAGGCCATTAAACGGTGACCTTGACATGACCTTGACATGAGGTGACCGTGACCTTTACAATATGACCTTGAGCCCAGACACACATGCCATTAACTCCGTGCGGGTGAAGTCTGACAGACACGCGTCTCCCATTAAATCGTGGACATTTGACCTTGACATTCAAAACACAGGCCATTAAACGGTGACCTTGACATGACCTTGACATGAGGTGACCGTGACCTTTACAATATGACCTTGAGCCCAGACACACATGCCATTAACTCCGTGCGGGTGAAGTCTGACAGACACGCGTCTCCCATTAAATCGTGGACATTTGACCTTGACATTCAAAACACAGGCCATTAAACGGTGACCTTGACATGACCTTGACATGAGGTGACCGTGACCTTTACAATATGACCTTGAGCCCAGACACACATGCCATTAACTCCGTGCGGGTGAAGTCTGACAGACACGCGTCTCCCATTAAATCGTGGACATTTGACCTTGACATTCAAAACACAGGCCATTAAACGGTGACCTTGACATGACCTTGACATGAGGTGACCGTGACCTTTACAATATGACCTTGAGCCCAGACACACATGCCATTAACTCCGTGCGGGTGAAGTCTGACAGACACGCGTCTCCCATTAAATCGTGGACATTTGACCTTGACATTCAAAACACAGGCCATTAAACGGTGACCTTGACATGACCTTGACATGAGGTGACCGTGACCTTTACAATATGACCTTGAGCCCAGACACACATGCCATTAACTCCGTGCGGGTGAAGTCTGACAGACACGCGTCTCCCATTAAATCGTGGACATTTGACCTTGACATTCAAAACACAGGCCATTAAACGGTGACCTTGACATGACCTTGACATGAGGTGACCGTGACCTTTACAATATGACCTTGAGCCCAGACACACATGCCATTAACTCCGTGCGGGTGAAGTCTGACAGACACGCGTCTCCCATTAAATCGTGGACATTTGACCTTGACATTCAAAACACAGGCCATTAAACGGTGACCTTGACATGACCTTGACATGAGGTGACCGTGACCTTTACAATATGACCTTGAGCCCAGACACACATGCCATTAACTCCGTGCGGGTGAAGTCTGACAGACACGCGTCTCCCATTAAATCGTGGACATTTGACCTTGACATTCAAAACACAGGCCATTAAACGGTGACCTTGACATGACCTTGACATGAGGTGACCGTGACCTTTACAATATGACCTTGAGCCCAGACACACATGCCATTAACTCCGTGCGGGTGAAGTCTGACAGACACGCGTCTCCCATTAAATCGTGGACATTTGACCTTGACATTCAAAACACAGGCCATTAAACGGTGACCTTGACATGACCTTGACATGAGGTGACCGTGACCTTTACAATATGACCTTGAGCCCAGACACACATGCCATTAACTCCGTGCGGGTGAAGTCTGACAGACACGCGTCTCCCATTAAATCGTGGACATTTGACCTTGACATTCAAAACACAGGCCATTAAACGGTGACCTTGACATGACCTTGACATGAGGTGACCGTGACCTTTACAATATGACCTTGAGCCCAGACACACATGCCATTAACTCCGTGCGGGTGAAGTCTGACAGACACGCGTCTCCCATTAAATCGTGGACATTTGACCTTGACATTCAAAACACAGGCCATTAAACGGTGACCTTGACATGACCTTGACATGAGGTGACCGTGACCTTTACAATATGACCTTGAGCCCAGACACACATGCCATTAACTCCGTGCGGGTGAAGTCTGACAGACACGCGTCTCCCATTAAATCGTGGACATTTGACCTTGACATTCAAAACACAGGCCATTAAACGGTGACCTTGACATGACCTTGACATGAGGTGACCGTGACCTTTACAATATGACCTTGAGCCCAGACACACATGCCATTAACTCCGTGCGGGTGAAGTCTGACAGACACGCGTCTCCCATTAAATCGTGGACATTTGACCTTGACATTCAAAACACAGGCCATTAAACGGTGACCTTGACATGACCTTGACATGAGGTGACCGTGACCTTTACAATATGACCTTGAGCCCAGACACACATGCCATTAACTCCGTGCGGGTGAAGTCTGACAGACACGCGTCTCCCATTAAATCGTGGACATTTGACCTTGACATTCAAAACACAGGCCATTAAACGGTGACCTTGACATGACCTTGACATGAGGTGACCGTGACCTTTACAATATGACCTTGAGCCCAGACACACATGCCATTAACTCCGTGCGGGTGAAGTCTGACAGACACGCGTCTCCCATTAAATCGTGGACATTTGACCTTGACATTCAAAACACAGGCCATTAAACGGTGACCTTGACATGACCTTGACATGAGGTGACCGTGACCTTTACAATATGACCTTGAGCCCAGACACACATGCCATTAACTCCGTGCGGGTGAAGTCTGACAGACACGCGTCTCCCATTAAATCGTGGACATTTGACCTTGACATTCAAAACACAGGCCATTAAACGGTGACCTTGACATGACCTTGACATGAGGTGACCGTGACCTTTACAATATGACCTTGAGCCCAGACACACATGCCATTAACTCCGTGCGGGTGAAGTCTGACAGACACGCGTCTCCCATTAAATCGTGGACATTTGACCTTGACATTCAAAACACAGGCCATTAAACGGTGACCTTGACATGACCTTGACATGAGGTGACCGTGACCTTTACAATATGACCTTGAGCCCAGACACACATGCCATTAACTCCGTGCGGGTGAAGTCTGACAGACACGCGTCTCCCATTAAATCGTGGACATTTGACCTTGACATTCAAAACACAGGCCATTAAACGGTGACCTTGACATGACCTTGACATGAGGTGACCGTGACCTTTACAATATGACCTTGAGCCCAGACACACATGCCATTAACTCCGTGCGGGTGAAGTCTGACAGACACGCGTCTCCCATTAAATCGTGGACATTTGACCTTGACATTCAAAACACAGGCCATTAAACGGTGACCTTGACATGACCTTGACATGAGGTGACCGTGACCTTTACAATATGACCTTGAGCCCAGACACACATGCCATTAACTCCGTGCGGGTGAAGTCTGACAGACACGCGTCTCCCATTAAATCGTGGACATTTGACCTTGACATTCAAAACACAGGCCATTAAACGGTGACCTTGACATGACCTTGACATGAGGTGACCGTGACCTTTACAATATGACCTTGAGCCCAGACACACATGCCATTAACTCCGTGCGGGTGAAGTCTGACAGACACGCGTCTCCCATTAAATCGTGGACATTTGACCTTGACATTCAAAACACAGGCCATTAAACGGTGACCTTGACATGACCTTGACATGAGGTGACCGTGACCTTTACAATATGACCTTGAGCCCAGACACACATGCCATTAACTCCGTGCGGGTGAAGTCTGACAGACACGCGTCTCCCATTAAATCGTGGACATTTGACCTTGACATTCAAAACACAGGCCATTAAACGGTGACCTTGACATGACCTTGACATGAGGTGACCGTGACCTTTACAATATGACCTTGAGCCCAGACACACATGCCATTAACTCCGTGCGGGTGAAGTCTGACAGACACGCGTCTCCCATTAAATCGTGGACATTTGACCTTGACATTCAAAACACAGGCCATTAAACGGTGACCTTGACATGACCTTGACATGAGGTGACCGTGACCTTTACAATATGACCTTGAGCCCAGACACACATGCCATTAACTCCGTGCGGGTGAAGTCTGACAGACACGCGTCTCCCATTAAATCGTGGACATTTGACCTTGACATTCAAAACACAGGCCATTAAACGGTGACCTTGACATGACCTTGACATGAGGTGACCGTGACCTTTACAATATGACCTTGAGCCCAGACACACATGCCATTAACTCCGTGCGGGTGAAGTCTGACAGACACGCGTCTCCCATTAAATCGTGGACATTTGACCTTGACATTCAAAACACAGGCCATTAAACGGTGACCTTGACATGACCTTGACATGAGGTGACCGTGACCTTTACAATATGACCTTGAGCCCAGACACACATGCCATTAACTCCGTGCGGGTGAAGTCTGACAGACACGCGTCTCCCATTAAATCGTGGACATTTGACCTTGACATTCAAAACACAGGCCATTAAACGGTGACCTTGACATGACCTTGACATGAGGTGACCGTGACCTTTACAATATGACCTTGAGCCCAGACACACATGCCATTAACTCCGTGCGGGTGAAGTCTGACAGACACGCGTCTCCCATTAAATCGTGGACATTTGACCTTGACATTCAAAACACAGGCCATTAAACGGTGACCTTGACATGACCTTGACATGAGGTGACCGTGACCTTTACAATATGACCTTGAGCCCAGACACACATGCCATTAACTCCGTGCGGGTGAAGTCTGACAGACACGCGTCTCCCATTAAATCGTGGACATTTGACCTTGACATTCAAAACACAGGCCATTAAACGGTGACCTTGACATGACCTTGACATGAGGTGACCGTGACCTTTACAATATGACCTTGAGCCCAGACACACATGCCATTAACTCCGTGCGGGTGAAGTCTGACAGACACGCGTCTCCCATTAAATCGTGGACATTTGACCTTGACATTCAAAACACAGGCCATTAAACGGTGACCTTGACATGACCTTGACATGAGGTGACCGTGACCTTTACAATATGACCTTGAGCCCAGACACACATGCCATTAACTCCGTGCGGGTGAAGTCTGACAGACACGCGTCTCCCATTAAATCGTGGACATTTGACCTTGACATTCAAAACACAGGCCATTAAACGGTGACCTTGACATGACCTTGACATGAGGTGACCGTGACCTTTACAATATGACCTTGAGCCCAGACACACATGCCATTAACTCCGTGCGGGTGAAGTCTGACAGACACGCGTCTCCCATTAAATCGTGGACATTTGACCTTGACATTCAAAACACAGGCCATTAAACGGTGACCTTGACATGACCTTGACATGAGGTGACCGTGACCTTTACAATATGACCTTGAGCCCAGACACACATGCCATTAACTCCGTGCGGGTGAAGTCTGACAGACACGCGTCTCCCATTAAATCGTGGACATTTGACCTTGACATTCAAAACACAGGCCATTAAACGGTGACCTTGACATGACCTTGACATGAGGTGACCGTGACCTTTACAATATGACCTTGAGCCCAGACACACATGCCATTAACTCCGTGCGGGTGAAGTCTGACAGACACGCGTCTCCCATTAAATCGTGGACATTTGACCTTGACATTCAAAACACAGGCCATTAAACGGTGACCTTGACATGACCTTGACATGAGGTGACCGTGACCTTTACAATATGACCTTGAGCCCAGACACACATGCCATTAACTCCGTGCGGGTGAAGTCTGACAGACACGCGTCTCCCATTAAATCGTGGACATTTGACCTTGACATTCAAAACACAGGCCATTAAACGGTGACCTTGACATGACCTTGACATGAGGTGACCGTGACCTTTACAATATGACCTTGAGCCCAGACACACATGCCATTAACTCCGTGCGGGTGAAGTCTGACAGACACGCGTCTCCCATTAAATCGTGGACATTTGACCTTGACATTCAAAACACAGGCCATTAAACGGTGACCTTGACATGACCTTGACATGAGGTGACCGTGACCTTTACAATATGACCTTGAGCCCAGACACACATGCCATTAACTCCGTGCGGGTGAAGTCTGACAGACACGCGTCTCCCATTAAATCGTGGACATTTGACCTTGACATTCAAAACACAGGCCATTAAACGGTGACCTTGACATGACCTTGACATGAGGTGACCGTGACCTTTACAATATGACCTTGAGCCCAGACACACATGCCATTAACTCCGTGCGGGTGAAGTCTGACAGACACGCGTCTCCCATTAAATCGTGGACATTTGACCTTGACATTCAAAACACAGGCCATTAAACGGTGACCTTGACATGACCTTGACATGAGGTGACCGTGACCTTTACAATATGACCTTGAGCCCAGACACACATGCCATTAACTCCGTGCGGGTGAAGTCTGACAGACACGCGTCTCCCATTAAATCGTGGACATTTGACCTTGACATTCAAAACACAGGCCATTAAACGGTGACCTTGACATGACCTTGACATGAGTGATGACCGTGACCTTTACAATATGACCTTGAGCCCAGACACACATGCCATTAACTCCGTGCGGGTGAAGTCTGACAGACACGCGTCTCCCATTAAATCGTGGACATTTGACCTTGACATTCAAAACACAGGCCATTAAACGGTGACCTTGACATGACCTTGACATGAGGTGACCGTGACCTTTACAATATGACCTTGAGCCCAGACACACATGCCATTAACTCCGTGCGGGTGAAGTCTGACAGACACGCGTCTCCCATTAAATCGTGGACATTTGACCTTGACATTCAAAACACAGGCCATTAAACGGTGACCTTGACATGACCTTGACATGAGGTGACCGTGACCTTTACAATATGACCTTGAGCCCAGACACACATGCCATTAACTCCGTGCGGGTGAAGTCTGACAGACACGCGTCTCCCATTAAATCGTGGACATTTGACCTTGACATTCAAAACACAGGCCATTAAACGGTGACCTTGACATGACCTTGACATGAGGTGACCGTGACCTTTACAATATGACCTTGAGCCCAGACACACATGCCATTAACTCCGTGCGGGTGAAGTCTGACAGACACGCGTCTCCCATTAAATCGTGGACATTTGACCTTGACATTCAAAACACAGGCCATTAAACGGTGACCTTGACATGACCTTGACATGAGGTGACCGTGACCTTTACAATATGACCTTGAGCCCAGACACACATGCCATTAACTCCGTGCGGGTGAAGTCTGACAGACACGCGTCTCCCATTAAATCGTGGACATTTGACCTTGACATTCAAAACACAGGCCATTAAACGGTGACCTTGACATGACCTTGACATGAGGTGACCGTGACCTTTACAATATGACCTTGAGCCCAGACACACATGCCATTAACTCCGTGCGGGTGAAGTCTGACAGACACGCGTCTCCCATTAAATCGTGGACATTTGACCTTGACATTCAAAACACAGGCCATTAAACGGTGACCTTGACATGACCTTGACATGAGGTGACCGTGACCTTTACAATATGACCTTGAGCCCAGACACACATGCCATTAACTCCGTGCGGGTGAAGTCTGACAGACACGCGTCTCCCATTAAATCGTGGACATTTGACCTTGACATTCAAAACACAGGCCATTAAACGGTGACCTTGACATGACCTTGACATGAGGTGACCGTGACCTTTACAATATGACCTTGAGCCCAGACACACATGCCATTAACTCCGTGCGGGTGAAGTCTGACAGACACGCGTCTCCCATTAAATCGTGGACATTTGACCTTGACATTCAAAACACAGGCCATTAAACGGTGACCTTGACATGACCTTGACATGAGGTGACCGTGACCTTTACAATATGACCTTGAGCCCAGACACACATGCCATTAACTCCGTGCGGGTGAAGTCTGACAGACACGCGTCTCCCATTAAATCGTGGACATTTGACCTTGACATTCAAAACACAGGCCATTAAACGGTGACCTTGACATGACCTTGACATGAGGTGACCGTGACCTTTACAATATGACCTTGAGCCCAGACACACATGCCATTAACTCCGTGCGGGTGAAGTCTGACAGACACGCGTCTCCCATTAAATCGTGGACATTTGACCTTGACATTCAAAACACAGGCCATTAAACGGTGACCTTGACATGACCTTGACATGAGGTGACCGTGACCTTTACAATATGACCTTGAGCCCAGACACACATGCCATTAACTCCGTGCGGGTGAAGTCTGACAGACACGCGTCTCCCATTAAATCGTGGACATTTGACCTTGACATTCAAAACACAGGCCATTAAACGGTGACCTTGACATGACCTTGACATGAGGTGACCGTGACCTTTACAATATGACCTTGAGCCCAGACACACATGCCATTAACTCCGTGCGGGTGAAGTCTGACAGACACGCGTCTCCCATTAAATCGTGGACATTTGACCTTGACATTCAAAACACAGGCCATTAAACGGTGACCTTGACATGACCTTGACATGAGGTGACCGTGACCTTTACAATATGACCTTGAGCCCAGACACACATGCCATTAACTCCGTGCGGGTGAAGTCTGACAGACACGCGTCTCCCATTAAATCGTGGACATTTGACCTTGACATTCAAAACACAGGCCATTAAACGGTGACCTTGACATGACCTTGACATGAGGTGACCGTGACCTTTACAATATGACCTTGAGCCCAGACACACATGCCATTAACTCCGTGCGGGTGAAGTCTGACAGACACGCGTCTCCCATTAAATCGTGGACATTTGACCTTGACATTCAAAACACAGGCCATTAAACGGTGACCTTGACATGACCTTGACATGAGGTGACCGTGACCTTTACAATATGACCTTGAGCCCAGACACACATGCCATTAACTCCGTGCGGGTGAAGTCTGACAGACACGCGTCTCCCATTAAATCGTGGACATTTGACCTTGACATTCAAAACACAGGCCATTAAACGGTGACCTTGACATGACCTTGACATGAGGTGACCGTGACCTTTACAATATGACCTTGAGCCCAGACACACATGCCATTAACTCCGTGCGGGTGAAGTCTGACAGACACGCGTCTCCCATTAAATCGTGGACATTTGACCTTGACATTCAAAACACAGGCCATTAAACGGTGACCTTGACATGACCTTGACATGAGGTGACCGTGACCTTTACAATATGACCTTGAGCCCAGACACACATGCCATTAACTCCGTGCGGGTGAAGTCTGACAGACACGCGTCTCCCATTAAATCGTGGACATTTGACCTTGACATTCAAAACACAGGCCATTAAACGGTGACCTTGACATGACCTTGACATGATGACGTGACCGTGACCTTTACAATATGACCTTGAGCCCAGACACACATGCCATTAACTCCGTGCGGGTGAAGTCTGACAGACACGCGTCTCCCATTAAATCGTGGACATTTGACCTTGACATTCAAAACACAGGCCATTAAACGGTGACCTTGACATGACCTTGACATGAGGTGACCGTGACCTTTACAATATGACCTTGAGCCCAGACACACATGCCATTAACTCCGTGCGGGTGAAGTCTGACAGACACGCGTCTCCCATTAAATCGTGGACATTTGACCTTGACATTCAAAACACAGGCCATTAAACGGTGACCTTGACATGACCTTGACATGAGGTGACCGTGACCTTTACAATATGACCTTGAGCCCAGACACACATGCCATTAACTCCGTGCGGGTGAAGTCTGACAGACACGCGTCTCCCATTAAATCGTGGACATTTGACCTTGACATTCAAAACACAGGCCATTAAACGGTGACCTTGACATGACCTTGACATGAGGTGACCGTGACCTTTACAATATGACCTTGAGCCCAGACACACATGCCATTAACTCCGTGCGGGTGAAGTCTGACAGACACGCGTCTCCCATTAAATCGTGGACATTTGACCTTGACATTCAAAACACAGGCCATTAAACGGTGACCTTGACATGACCTTGACATGAGGTGACCGTGACCTTTACAATATGACCTTGAGCCCAGACACACATGCCATTAACTCCGTGCGGGTGAAGTCTGACAGACACGCGTCTCCCATTAAATCGTGGACATTTGACCTTGACATTCAAAACACAGGCCATTAAACGGTGACCTTGACATGACCTTGACATGAGGTGACCGTGACCTTTACAATATGACCTTGAGCCCAGACACACATGCCATTAACTCCGTGCGGGTGAAGTCTGACAGACACGCGTCTCCCATTAAATCGTGGACATTTGACCTTGACATTCAAAACACAGGCCATTAAACGGTGACCTTGACATGACCTTGACATGAGGTGACCGTGACCTTTACAATATGACCTTGAGCCCAGACACACATGCCATTAACTCCGTGCGGGTGAAGTCTGACAGACACGCGTCTCCCATTAAATCGTGGACATTTGACCTTGACATTCAAAACACAGGCCATTAAACGGTGACCTTGACATGACCTTGACATGAGGTGACCGTGACCTTTACAATATGACCTTGAGCCCAGACACACATGCCATTAACTCCGTGCGGGTGAAGTCTGACAGACACGCGTCTCCCATTAAATCGTGGACATTTGACCTTGACATTCAAAACACAGGCCATTAAACGGTGACCTTGACATGACCTTGACATGAGGTGACCGTGACCTTTACAATATGACCTTGAGCCCAGACACACATGCCATTAACTCCGTGCGGGTGAAGTCTGACAGACACGCGTCTCCCATTAAATCGTGGACATTTGACCTTGACATTCAAAACACAGGCCATTAAACGGTGACCTTGACATGACCTTGACATGAGGTGACCGTGACCTTTACAATATGACCTTGAGCCCAGACACACATGCCATTAACTCCGTGCGGGTGAAGTCTGACAGACACGCGTCTCCCATTAAATCGTGGACATTTGACCTTGACATTCAAAACACAGGCCATTAAACGGTGACCTTGACATGACCTTGACATGAGGTGACCGTGACCTTTACAATATGACCTTGAGCCCAGACACACATGCCATTAACTCCGTGCGGGTGAAGTCTGACAGACACGCGTCTCCCATTAAATCGTGGACATTTGACCTTGACATTCAAAACACAGGCCATTAAACGGTGACCTTGACATGACCTTGACATGAGGTGACCGTGACCTTTACAATATGACCTTGAGCCCAGACACACATGCCATTAACTCCGTGCGGGTGAAGTCTGACAGACACGCGTCTCCCATTAAATCGTGGACATTTGACCTTGACATTCAAAACACAGGCCATTAAACGGTGACCTTGACATGACCTTGACATGAGGTGACCGTGACCTTTACAATATGACCTTGAGCCCAGACACACATGCCATTAACTCCGTGCGGGTGAAGTCTGACAGACACGCGTCTCCCATTAAATCGTGGACATTTGACCTTGACATTCAAAACACAGGCCATTAAACGGTGACCTTGACATGACCTTGACATGAGGTGACCGTGACCTTTACAATATGACCTTGAGCCCAGACACACATGCCATTAACTCCGTGCGGGTGAAGTCTGACAGACACGCGTCTCCCATTAAATCGTGGACATTTGACCTTGACATTCAAAACACAGGCCATTAAACGGTGACCTTGACATGACCTTGACATGAGGTGACCGTGACCTTTACAATATGACCTTGAGCCCAGACACACATGCCATTAACTCCGTGCGGGTGAAGTCTGACAGACACGCGTCTCCCATTAAATCGTGGACATTTGACCTTGACATTCAAAACACAGGCCATTAAACGGTGACCTTGACATGACCTTGACATGAGGTGACCGTGACCTTTACAATATGACCTTGAGCCCAGACACACATGCCATTAACTCCGTGCGGGTGAAGTCTGACAGACACGCGTCTCCCATTAAATCGTGGACATTTGACCTTGACATTCAAAACACAGGCCATTAAACGGTGACCTTGACATGACCTTGACATGAGGTGACCGTGACCTTTACAATATGACCTTGAGCCCAGACACACATGCCATTAACTCCGTGCGGGTGAAGTCTGACAGACACGCGTCTCCCATTAAATCGTGGACATTTGACCTTGACATTCAAAACACAGGCCATTAAACGGTGACCTTGACATGACCTTGACATGAGGTGACCGTGACCTTTACAATATGACCTTGAGCCCAGACACACATGCCATTAACTCCGTGCGGGTGAAGTCTGACAGACACGCGTCTCCCATTAAATCGTGGACATTTGACCTTGACATTCAAAACACAGGCCATTAAACGGTGACCTTGACATGACCTTGACATGAGGTGACCGTGACCTTTACAATATGACCTTGAGCCCAGACACACATGCCATTAACTCCGTGCGGGTGAAGTCTGACAGACACGCGTCTCCCATTAAATCGTGGACATTTGACCTTGACATTCAAAACACAGGCCATTAAACGGTGACCTTGACATGACCTTGACATGAGGTGACCGTGACCTTTACAATATGACCTTGAGCCCAGACACACATGCCATTAACTCCGTGCGGGTGAAGTCTGACAGACACGCGTCTCCCATTAAATCGTGGACATTTGACCTTGACATTCAAAACACAGGCCATTAAACGGTGACCTTGACATGACCTTGACATGAGGTGACCGTGACCTTTACAATATGACCTTGAGCCCAGACACACATGCCATTAACTCCGTGCGGGTGAAGTCTGACAGACACGCGTCTCCCATTAAATCGTGGACATTTGACCTTGACATTCAAAACACAGGCCATTAAACGGTGACCTTGACATGACCTTGACATGAGGTGACCGTGACCTTTACAATATGACCTTGAGCCCAGACACACATGCCATTAACTCCGTGCGGGTGAAGTCTGACAGACACGCGTCTCCCATTAAATCGTGGACATTTGACCTTGACATTCAAAACACAGGCCATTAAACGGTGACCTTGACATGACCTTGACATGAGGTGACCGTGACCTTTACAATATGACCTTGAGCCCAGACACACATGCCATTAACTCCGTGCGGGTGAAGTCTGACAGACACGCGTCTCCCATTAAATCGTGGACATTTGACCTTGACATTCAAAACACAGGCCATTAAACGGTGACCTTGACATGACCTTGACATGAGGTGACCGTGACCTTTACAATATGACCTTGAGCCCAGACACACATGCCATTAACTCCGTGCGGGTGAAGTCTGACAGACACGCGTCTCCCATTAAATCGTGGACATTTGACCTTGACATTCAAAACACAGGCCATTAAACGGTGACCTTGACATGACCTTGACATGAGGTGACCGTGACCTTTACAATATGACCTTGAGCCCAGACACACATGCCATTAACTCCGTGCGGGTGAAGTCTGACAGACACGCGTCTCCCATTAAATCGTGGACATTTGACCTTGACATTCAAAACACAGGCCATTAAACGGTGACCTTGACATGACCTTGACATGAGGTGACCGTGACCTTTACAATATGACCTTGAGCCCAGACACACATGCCATTAACTCCGTGCGGGTGAAGTCTGACAGACACGCGTCTCCCATTAAATCGTGGACATTTGACCTTGACATTCAAAACACAGGCCATTAAACGGTGACCTTGACATGACCTTGACATGAGGTGACCGTGACCTTTACAATATGACCTTGAGCCCAGACACACATGCCATTAACTCCGTGCGGGTGAAGTCTGACAGACACGCGTCTCCCATTAAATCGTGGACATTTGACCTTGACATTCAAAACACAGGCCATTAAACGGTGACCTTGACATGACCTTGACATGAGGTGACCGTGACCTTTACAATATGACCTTGAGCCCAGACACACATGCCATTAACTCCGTGCGGGTGAAGTCTGACAGACACGCGTCTCCCATTAAATCGTGGACATTTGACCTTGACATTCAAAACACAGGCCATTAAACGGTGACCTTGACATGACCTTGACATGAGGTGACCGTGACCTTTACAATATGACCTTGAGCCCAGACACACATGCCATTAACTCCGTGCGGGTGAAGTCTGACAGACACGCGTCTCCCATTAAATCGTGGACATTTGACCTTGACATTCAAAACACAGGCCATTAAACGGTGTGACCTTGACATGACCTTGACATGAGGTGACCGTGACCTTTACAATATGACCTTGAGCCCAGACACACATGCCATTAACTCCGTGCGGGTGAAGTCTGACAGACACGCGTCTCCCATTAAATCGTGGACATTTGACCTTGACATTCAAAACACAGGCCATTAAACGGTGACCTTGACATGACCTTGACATGAGGTGACCGTGACCTTTACAATATGACCTTGAGCCCAGACACACATGCCATTAACTCCGTGCGGGTGAAGTCTGACAGACACGCGTCTCCCATTAAATCGTGGACATTTGACCTTGACATTCAAAACACAGGCCATTAAACGGTGACCTTGACATGACCTTGACATGAGGTGACCGTGACCTTTACAATATGACCTTGAGCCCAGACACACATGCCATTAACTCCGTGCGGGTGAAGTCTGACAGACACGCGTCTCCCATTAAATCGTGGACATTTGACCTTGACATTCAAAACACAGGCCATTAAACGGTGACCTTGACATGACCTTGACATGAGGTGACCGTGACCTTTACAATATGACCTTGAGCCCAGACACACATGCCATTAACTCCGTGCGGGTGAAGTCTGACAGACACGCGTCTCCCATTAAATCGTGGACATTTGACCTTGACATTCAAAACACAGGCCATTAAACGGTGACCTTGACATGACCTTGACATGAGGTGACCGTGACCTTTACAATATGACCTTGAGCCCAGACACACATGCCATTAACTCCGTGCGGGTGAAGTCTGACAGACACGCGTCTCCCATTAAATCGTGGACATTTGACCTTGACATTCAAAACACAGGCCATTAAACGGTGACCTTGACATGACCTTGACATGAGGTGACCGTGACCTTTACAATATGACCTTGAGCCCAGACACACATGCCATTAACTCCGTGCGGGTGAAGTCTGACAGACACGCGTCTCCCATTAAATCGTGGACATTTGACCTTGACATTCAAAACACAGGCCATTAAACGGTGACCTTGACATGACCTTGACATGAGGTGACCGTGACCTTTACAATATGACCTTGAGCCCAGACACACATGCCATTAACTCCGTGCGGGTGAAGTCTGACAGACACGCGTCTCCCATTAAATCGTGGACATTTGACCTTGACATTCAAAACACAGGCCATTAAACGGTGACCTTGACATGACCTTGACATGAGGTGACCGTGACCTTTACAATATGACCTTGAGCCCAGACACACATGCCATTAACTCCGTGCGGGTGAAGTCTGACAGACACGCGTCTCCCATTAAATCGTGGACATTTGACCTTGACATTCAAAACACAGGCCATTAAACGGTGACCTTGACATGACCTTGACATGAGGTGACCGTGACCTTTACAATATGACCTTGAGCCCAGACACACATGCCATTAACTCCGTGCGGGTGAAGTCTGACAGACACGCGTCTCCCATTAAATCGTGGACATTTGACCTTGACATTCAAAACACAGGCCATTAAACGGTGACCTTGACATGACCTTGACATGAGGTGACCGTGACCTTTACAATATGACCTTGAGCCCAGACACACATGCCATTAACTCCGTGCGGGTGAAGTCTGACAGACACGCGTCTCCCATTAAATCGTGGACATTTGACCTTGACATTCAAAACACAGGCCATTAAACGGTGACCTTGACATGACCTTGACATGAGGTGACCGTGACCTTTACAATATGACCTTGAGCCCAGACACACATGCCATTAACTCCGTGCGGGTGAAGTCTGACAGACACGCGTCTCCCATTAAATCGTGGACATTTGACCTTGACATTCAAAACACAGGCCATTAAACGGTGACCTTGACATGACCTTGACATGAGGTGACCGTGACCTTTACAATATGACCTTGAGCCCAGACACACATGCCATTAACTCCGTGCGGGTGAAGTCTGACAGACACGCGTCTCCCATTAAATCGTGGACATTTGACCTTGACATTCAAAACACAGGCCATTAAACGGTGACCTTGACATGACCTTGACATGAGGTGACCGTGACCTTTACAATATGACCTTGAGCCCAGACACACATGCCATTAACTCCGTGCGGGTGAAGTCTGACAGACACGCGTCTCCCATTAAATCGTGGACATTTGACCTTGACATTCAAAACACAGGCCATTAAACGGTGACCTTGACATGACCTTGACATGAGGTGACCGTGACCTTTACAATATGACCTTGAGCCCAGACACACATGCCATTAACTCCGTGCGGGTGAAGTCTGACAGACACGCGTCTCCCATTAAATCGTGGACATTTGACCTTGACATTCAAAACACAGGCCATTAAACGGTGACCTTGACATGACCTTGACATGAGGTGACCGTGACCTTTACAATATGACCTTGAGCCCAGACACACATGCCATTAACTCCGTGCGGGTGAAGTCTGACAGACACGCGTCTCCCATTAAATCGTGGACATTTGACCTTGACATTCAAAACACAGGCCATTAAACGGTGACCTTGACATGACCTTGACATGAGGTGACCGTGACCTTTACAATATGACCTTGAGCCCAGACACACATGCCATTAACTCCGTGCGGGTGAAGTCTGACAGACACGCGTCTCCCATTAAATCGTGGACATTTGACCTTGACATTCAAAACACAGGCCATTAAACGGTGACCTTGCACTTGACATGACCTTGACATGAGGTGACCGTGACCTTTACAATATGACCTTGAGCCCAGACACACATGCCATTAACTCCGTGCGGGTGAAGTCTGACAGACACGCGTCTCCCATTAAATCGTGGACATTTGACCTTGACATTCAAAACACAGGCCATTAAACGGTGACCTTGACATGACCTTGACATGAGGTGACCGTGACCTTTACAATATGACCTTGAGCCCAGACACACATGCCATTAACTCCGTGCGGGTGAAGTCTGACAGACACGCGTCTCCCATTAAATCGTGGACATTTGACCTTGACATTCAAAACACAGGCCATTAAACGGTGACCTTGACATGACCTTGACATGAGGTGACCGTGACCTTTACAATATGACCTTGAGCCCAGACACACATGCCATTAACTCCGTGCGGGTGAAGTCTGACAGACACGCGTCTCCCATTAAATCGTGGACATTTGACCTTGACATTCAAAACACAGGCCATTAAACGGTGACCTTGACATGACCTTGACATGAGGTGACCGTGACCTTTACAATATGACCTTGAGCCCAGACACACATGCCATTAACTCCGTGCGGGTGAAGTCTGACAGACACGCGTCTCCCATTAAATCGTGGACATTTGACCTTGACATTCAAAACACAGGCCATTAAACGGTGACCTTGACATGACCTTGACATGAGGTGACCGTGACCTTTACAATATGACCTTGAGCCCAGACACACATGCCATTAACTCCGTGCGGGTGAAGTCTGACAGACACGCGTCTCCCATTAAATCGTGGACATTTGACCTTGACATTCAAAACACAGGCCATTAAACGGTGACCTTGACATGACCTTGACATGAGGTGACCGTGACCTTTACAATATGACCTTGAGCCCAGACACACATGCCATTAACTCCGTGCGGGTGAAGTCTGACAGACACGCGTCTCCCATTAAATCGTGGACATTTGACCTTGACATTCAAAACACAGGCCATTAAACGGTGACCTTGACATGACCTTGACATGAGGTGACCGTGACCTTTACAATATGACCTTGAGCCCAGACACACATGCCATTAACTCCGTGCGGGTGAAGTCTGACAGACACGCGTCTCCCATTAAATCGTGGACATTTGACCTTGACATTCAAAACACAGGCCATTAAACGGTGACCTTGACATGACCTTGACATGAGGTGACCACCTTTACAATATGACCTTGAGCCCAGACACACATGCCATTAACTCCGTGCGGGTGAAGTCTGACAGACACGCGTCTCCCATTAAATCGTGGACATTTGACCTTGACATTCAAAACACAGGCCATTAAACGGTGACCTTGACATGACCTTGACATGAGGTGACCGTGACCTTTACAATATGACCTTGAGCCCAGACACACATGCCATTAACTCCGTGCGGGTGAAGTCTGACAGACACGCGTCTCCCATTAAATCGTGGACATTTGACCTTGACATTCAAAACACAGGCCATTAAACGGTGACCTTGACATGACCTTGACATGAGGTGACCGTGACCTTTACAATATGACCTTGAGCCCAGACACACATGCCATTAACTCCGTGCGGGTGAAGTCTGACAGACACGCGTCTCCCATTAAATCGTGGACATTTGACCTTGACATTCAAAACACAGGCCATTAAACGGTGACCTTGACATGACCTTGACATGAGGTGACCGTGACCTTTACAATATGACCTTGAGCCCAGACACACATGCCATTAACTCCGTGCGGGTGAAGTCTGACAGACACGCGTCTCCCATTAAATCGTGGACATTTGACCTTGACATTCAAAACACAGGCCATTAAACGGTGACCTTGACATGACCTTGACATGAGGTGACCGTGACCTTTACAATATGACCTTGAGCCCAGACACACATGCCATTAACTCCGTGCGGGTGAAGTCTGACAGACACGCGTCTCCCATTAAATCGTGGACATTTGACCTTGACATTCAAAACACAGGCCATTAAACGGTGACCTTGACATGACCTTGACATGAGGTGACCGTGACCTTTACAATATGACCTTGAGCCCAGACACACATGCCATTAACTCCGTGCGGGTGAAGTCTGACAGACACGCGTCTCCCATTAAATCGTGGACATTTGACCTTGACATTCAAAACACAGGCCATTAAACGGTGACCTTGACATGACCTTGACATGAGGTGACCGTGACCTTTACAATATGACCTTGAGCCCAGACACACATGCCATTAACTCCGTGCGGGTGAAGTCTGACAGACACGCGTCTCCCATTAAATCGTGGACATTTGACCTTGACATTCAAAACACAGGCCATTAAACGGTGACCTTGACATGACCTTGACATGAGGTGACCGTGACCTTTACAATATGACCTTGAGCCCAGACACACATGCCATTAACTCCGTGCGGGTGAAGTCTGACAGACACGCGTCTCCCATTAAATCGTGGACATTTGACCTTGACATTCAAAACACAGGCCATTAAACGGTGACCTTGACATGACCTTGACATGAGGTGACCGTGACCTTTACAATATGACCTTGAGCCCAGACACACATGCCATTAACTCCGTGCGGGTGAAGTCTGACAGACACGCGTCTCCCATTAAATCGTGGACATTTGACCTTGACATTCAAAACACAGGCCATTAAACGGTGACCTTGACATGACCTTGACATGAGGTGACCGTGACCTTTACAATATGACCTTGAGCCCAGACACACATGCCATTAACTCCGTGCGGGTGAAGTCTGACAGACACGCGTCTCCCATTAAATCGTGGACATTTGACCTTGACATTCAAAACACAGGCCATTAAACGGTGACCTTGACATGACCTTGACATGAGGTGACCGTGACCTTTACAATATGACCTTGAGCCCAGACACACATGCCATTAACTCCGTGCGGGTGAAGTCTGACAGACACGCGTCTCCCATTAAATCGTGGACATTTGACCTTGACATTCAAAACACAGGCCATTAAACGGTGACCTTGACATGACCTTGACATGAGGTGACCGTGACCTTTACAATATGACCTTGAGCCCAGACACACATGCCATTAACTCCGTGCGGGTGAAGTCTGACAGACACGCGTCTCCCATTAAATCGTGGACATTTGACCTTGACATTCAAAACACAGGCCATTAAACGGTGACCTTGACATGACCTTGACATGAGGTGACCGTGACCTTTACAATATGACCTTGAGCCCAGACACACATGCCATTAACTCCGTGCGGGTGAAGTCTGACAGACACGCGTCTCCCATTAAATCGTGGACATTTGACCTTGACATTCAAAACACAGGCCATTAAACGGTGACCTTGACATGACCTTGACATGAGGTGACCGTGACCTTTACAATATGACCTTGAGCCCAGACACACATGCCATTAACTCCGTGCGGGTGAAGTCTGACAGACACGCGTCTCCCATTAAATCGTGGACATTTGACCTTGACATTCAAAACACAGGCCATTAAACGGTGACCTTGACATGACCTTGACATGAGGTGACCGTGACCTTTACAATATGACCTTGAGCCCAGACACACATGCCATTAACTCCGTGCGGGTGAAGTCTGACAGACACGCGTCTCCCATTAAATCGTGGACATTTGACCTTGACATTCAAAACACAGGCCATTAAACGGTGACCTTGACATGACCTTGACATGAGGTGACCGTGACCTTTACAATATGACCTTGAGCCCAGACACACATGCCATTAACTCCGTGCGGGTGAAGTCTGACAGACACGCGTCTCCCATTAAATCGTGGACATTTGACCTTGACATTCAAAACACAGGCCATTAAACGGTGACCTTGACATGACCTTGACATGAGGTGACCGTGACCTTTACAATATGACCTTGAGCCCAGACACACATGCCATTAACTCCGTGCGGGTGAAGTCTGACAGACACGCGTCTCCCATTAAATCGTGGACATTTGACCTTGACATTCAAAACACAGGCCATTAAACGGTGACCTTGACATGACCTTGACATGAGGTGACCGTGACCTTTACAATATGACCTTGAGCCCAGACACACATGCCATTAACTCCGTGCGGGTGAAGTCTGACAGACACGCGTCTCCCATTAAATCGTGGACATTTGACCTTGACATTCAAAACACAGGCCATTAAACGGTGACCTTGACATGACCTTGACATGAGGTGACCGTGACCTTTACAATATGACCTTGAGCCCAGACACACATGCCATTAACTCCGTGCGGGTGAAGTCTGACAGACACGCGTCTCCCATTAAATCGTGGACATTTGACCTTGACATTCAAAACACAGGCCATTAAACGGTGACCTTGACATGACCTTGACATGAGGTGACCGTGACCTTTACAATATGACCTTGAGCCCAGACACACATGCCATTAACTCCGTGCGGGTGAAGTCTGACAGACACGCGTCTCCCATTAAATCGTGGACATTTGACCTTGACATTCAAAACACAGGCCATTAAACGGTGACCTTGACATGACCTTGACATGAGGTGACCGTGACCTTTACAATATGACCTTGAGCCCAGACACACATGCCATTAACTCCGTGCGGGTGAAGTCTGACAGACACGCGTCTCCCATTAAATCGTGGACATTTGACCTTGACATTCAAAACACAGGCCATTAAACGGTGACCTTGACATGACCTTGACATGAGGTGACCGTGACCTTTACAATATGACCTTGAGCCCAGACACACATGCCATTAACTCCGTGCGGGTGAAGTCTGACAGACACGCGTCTCCCATTAAATCGTGGACATTTGACCTTGACATTCAAAACACAGGCCATTAAACGGTGACCTTGACATGACCTTGACATGAGGTGACCGTGACCTTTACAATATGACCTTGAGCCCAGACACACATGCCATTAACTCCGTGCGGGTGAAGTCTGACAGACACGCGTCTCCCATTAAATCGTGGACATTTGACCTTGACATTCAAAACACAGGCCATTAAACGGTGACCTTGACATGACCTTGACATGAGGTGACCGTGACCTTTACAATATGACCTTGAGCCCAGACACACATGCCATTAACTCCGTGCGGGTGAAGTCTGACAGACACGCGTCTCCCATTAAATCGTGGACATTTGACCTTGACATTCAAAACACAGGCCATTAAACGGTGACCTTGACATGACCTTGACATGAGGTGACCGTGACCTTTACAATATGACCTTGAGCCCAGACACACATGCCATTAACTCCGTGCGGGTGAAGTCTGACAGACACGCGTCTCCCATTAAATCGTGGACATTTGACCTTGACATTCAAAACACAGGCCATTAAACGGTGACCTTGACATGACCTTGACATGAGGTGACCGTGACCTTTACAATATGACCTTGAGCCCAGACACACATGCCATTAACTCCGTGCGGGTGAAGTCTGACAGACACGCGTCTCCCATTAAATCGTGGACATTTGACCTTGACATTCAAAACACAGGCCATTAAACGGTGACCTTGACATGACCTTGACATGAGGTGACCGTGACCTTTACAATATGACCTTGAGCCCAGACACACATGCCATTAACTCCGTGCGGGTGAAGTCTGACAGACACGCGTCTCCCATTAAATCGTGGACATTTGACCTTGACATTCAAAACACAGGCCATTAAACGGTGACCTTGACATGACCTTGACATGAGGTGACCGTGACCTTTACAATATGACCTTGAGCCCAGACACACATGCCATTAACTCCGTGCGGGTGAAGTCTGACAGACACGCGTCTCCCATTAAATCGTGGACATTTGACCTTGACATTCAAAACACAGGCCATTAAACGGTGACCTTGACATGACCTTGACATGAGGTGACCGTGACCTTTACAATATGACCTTGAGCCCAGACACACATGCCATTAACTCCGTGCGGGTGAAGTCTGACAGACACGCGTCTCCCATTAAATCGTGGACATTTGACCTTGACATTCAAAACACAGGCCATTAAACGGTGACCTTGACATGACCTTGACATGAGGTGACCGTGACCTTTACAATATGACCTTGAGCCCAGACACACATGCCATTAACTCCGTGCGGGTGAAGTCTGACAGACACGCGTCTCCCATTAAATCGTGGACATTTGACCTTGACATTCAAAACACAGGCCATTAAACGGTGACCTTGACATGACCTTGACATGAGGTGACCGTGACCTTTACAATATGACCTTGAGCCCAGACACACATGCCATTAACTCCGTGCGGGTGAAGTCTGACAGACACGCGTCTCCCATTAAATCGTGGACATTTGACCTTGACATTCAAAACACAGGCCATTAAACGGTGACCTTGACATGACCTTGACATGAGGTGACCGTGACCTTTACAATATGACCTTGAGCCCAGACACACATGCCATTAACTCCGTGCGGGTGAAGTCTGACAGACACGCGTCTCCCATTAAATCGTGGACATTTGACCTTGACATTCAAAACACAGGCCATTAAACGGTGACCTTGACATGACCTTGACATGAGGTGACCGTGACCTTTACAATATGACCTTGAGCCCAGACACACATGCCATTAACTCCGTGCGGGTGAAGTCTGACAGACACGCGTCTCCCATTAAATCGTGGACATTTGACCTTGACATTCAAAACACAGGCCATTAAACGGTGACCTTGACATGACCTTGACATGAGGTGACCGTGACCTTTACAATATGACCTTGAGCCCAGACACACATGCCATTAACTCCGTGCGGGTGAAGTCTGACAGACACGCGTCTCCCATTAAATCGTGGACATTTGACCTTGACATTCAAAACACAGGCCATTAAACGGTGACCTTGACATGACCTTGACATGAGGTGACCGTGACCTTTACAATATGACCTTGAGCCCAGACACACATGCCATTAACTCCGTGCGGGTGAAGTCTGACAGACACGCGTCTCCCATTAAATCGTGGACATTTGACCTTGACATTCAAAACACAGGCCATTAAACGGTGACCTTGACATGACCTTGACATGAGGTGACCGTGACCTTTACAATATGACCTTGAGCCCAGACACACATGCCATTAACTCCGTGCGGGTGAAGTCTGACAGACACGCGTCTCCCATTAAATCGTGGACATTTGACCTTGACATTCAAAACACAGGCCATTAAACGGTGACCTTGACATGACCTTGACATGAGGTGACCGTGACCTTTACAATATGACCTTGAGCCCAGACACACATGCCATTAACTCCGTGCGGGTGAAGTCTGACAGACACGCGTCTCCCATTAAATCGTGGACATTTGACCTTGACATTCAAAACACAGGCCATTAAACGGTGACCTTGACATGACCTTGACAAGAGGTGACCGTGACCTTTACAATATGACCTTGAGCCCAGACACACATGCCATTAACTCCGTGCGGGTGAAGTCTGACAGACACGCGTCTCCCATTAAATCGTGGACATTTGACCTTGACATTCAAAACACAGGCCATTAAACGGTGACCTTGACATGACCTTGACATGAGGTGACCGTGACCTTTACAATATGACCTTGAGCCCAGACACACATGCCATTAACTCCGTGCGGGTGAAGTCTGACAGACACGCGTCTCCCATTAAATCGTGGACATTTGACCTTGACATTCAAAACACAGGCCATTAAACGGTGACCTTGACATGACCTTGACATGAGGTGACCGTGACCTTTACAATATGACCTTGAGCCCAGACACACATGCCATTAACTCCGTGCGGGTGAAGTCTGACAGACACGCGTCTCCCATTAAATCGTGGACATTTGACCTTGACATTCAAAACACAGGCCATTAAACGGTGACCTTGACATGACCTTGACATGAGGTGACCGTGACCTTTACAATATGACCTTGAGCCCAGACACACATGCCATTAACTCCGTGCGGGTGAAGTCTGACAGACACGCGTCTCCCATTAAATCGTGGACATTTGACCTTGACATTCAAAACACAGGCCATTAAACGGTGACCTTGACATGACCTTGACATGAGGTGACCGTGACCTTTACAATATGACCTTGAGCCCAGACACACATGCCATTAACTCCGTGCGGGTGAAGTCTGACAGACACGCGTCTCCCATTAAATCGTGGACATTTGACCTTGACATTCAAAACACAGGCCATTAAACGGTGACCTTGACATGACCTTGACATGAGGTGACCGTGACCTTTACAATATGACCTTGAGCCCAGACACACATGCCATTAACTCCGTGCGGGTGAAGTCTGACAGACACGCGTCTCCCATTAAATCGTGGACATTTGACCTTGACATTCAAAACACAGGCCATTAAACGGTGACCTTGACATGACCTTGACATGAGGTGACCGTGACCTTTACAATATGACCTTGAGCCCAGACACACATGCCATTAACTCCGTGCGGGTGAAGTCTGACAGACACGCGTCTCCCATTAAATCGTGGACATTTGACCTTGACATTCAAAACACAGGCCATTAAACGGTGACCTTGACATGACCTTGACATGAGGTGACCGTGACCTTTACAATATGACCTTGAGCCCAGACACACATGCCATTAACTCCGTGCGGGTGAGTGAAGTCTGACAGACACGCGTCTCCCATTAAATCGTGGACATTTGACCTTGACATTCAAAACACAGGCCATTAAACGGTGACCTTGACATGACCTTGACATGAGGTGACCGTGACCTTTACAATATGACCTTGAGCCCAGACACACATGCCATTAACTCCGTGCGGGTGAAGTCTGACAGACACGCGTCTCCCATTAAATCGTGGACATTTGACCTTGACATTCAAAACACAGGCCATTAAACGGTGACCTTGACATGACCTTGACATGAGGTGACCGTGACCTTTACAATATGACCTTGAGCCCAGACACACATGCCATTAACTCCGTGCGGGTGAAGTCTGACAGACACGCGTCTCCCATTAAATCGTGGACATTTGACCTTGACATTCAAAACACAGGCCATTAAACGGTGACCTTGACATGACCTTGACATGAGGTGACCGTGACCTTTACAATATGACCTTGAGCCCAGACACACATGCCATTAACTCCGTGCGGGTGAAGTCTGACAGACACGCGTCTCCCATTAAATCGTGGACATTTGACCTTGACATTCAAAACACAGGCCATTAAACGGTGACCTTGACATGACCTTGACATGAGGTGACCGTGACCTTTACAATATGACCTTGAGCCCAGACACACATGCCATTAACTCCGTGCGGGTGAAGTCTGACAGACACGCGTCTCCCATTAAATCGTGGACATTTGACCTTGACATTCAAAACACAGGCCATTAAACGGTGACCTTGACATGACCTTGACATGAGGTGACCGTGACCTTTACAATATGACCTTGAGCCCAGACACACATGCCATTAACTCCGTGCGGGTGAAGTCTGACAGACACGCGTCTCCCATTAAATCGTGGACATTTGACCTTGACATTCAAAACACAGGCCATTAAACGGTGACCTTGACATGACCTTGACATGAGGTGACCGTGACCTTTACAATATGACCTTGAGCCCAGACACACATGCCATTAACTCCGTGCGGGTGAAGTCTGACAGACACGCGTCTCCCATTAAATCGTGGACATTTGACCTTGACATTCAAAACACAGGCCATTAAACGGTGACCTTGACATGACCTTGACATGAGGTGACCGTGACCTTTACAATATGACCTTGAGCCCAGACACACATGCCATTAACTCCGTGCGGGTGAAGTCTGACAGACACGCGTCTCCCATTAAATCGTGGACATTTGACCTTGACATTCAAAACACAGGCCATTAAACGGTGACCTTGACATGACCTTGACATGAGGTGACCGTGACCTTTACAATATGACCTTGAGCCCAGACACACATGCCATTAACTCCGTGCGGGTGAAGTCTGACAGACACGCGTCTCCCATTAAATCGTGGACATTTGACCTTGACATTCAAAACACAGGCCATTAAACGGTGACCTTGACATGACCTTGACATGAGGTGACCGTGACCTTTACAATATGACCTTGAGCCCAGACACACATGCCATTAACTCCGTGCGGGTGAAGTCTGACAGACACGCGTCTCCCATTAAATCGTGGACATTTGACCTTGACATTCAAAACACAGGCCATTAAACGGTGACCTTGACATGACCTTGACATGAGGTGACCGTGACCTTTACAATATGACCTTGAGCCCAGACACACATGCCATTAACTCCGTGCGGGTGAAGTCTGACAGACACGCGTCTCCCATTAAATCGTGGACATTTGACCTTGACATTCAAAACACAGGCCATTAAACGGTGACCTTGACATGACCTTGACATGAGGTGACCGTGACCTTTACAATATGACCTTGAGCCCAGACACACATGCCATTAACTCCGTGCGGGTGAAGTCTGACAGACACGCGTCTCCCATTAAATCGTGGACATTTGACCTTGACATTCAAAACACAGGCCATTAAACGGTGACCTTGACATGACCTTGACATGAGGTGACCGTGACCTTTACAATATGACCTTGAGCCCAGACACACATGCCATTAACTCCGTGCGGGTGAAGTCTGACAGACACGCGTCTCCCATTAAATCGTGGACATTTGACCTTGACATTCAAAACACAGGCCATTAAACGGTGACCTTGACATGACCTTGACATGAGGTGACCGTGACCTTTACAATATGACCTTGAGCCCAGACACACATGCCATTAACTCCGTGCGGGTGAAGTCTGACAGACACGCGTCTCCCATTAAATCGTGGACATTTGACCTTGACATTCAAAACACAGGCCATTAAACGGTGACCTTGACATGACCTTGACATGAGGTGACCGTGACCTTTACAATATGACCTTGAGCCCAGACACACATGCCATTAACTCCGTGCGGGTGAAGTCTGACAGACACGCGTCTCCCATTAAATCGTGGACATTTGACCTTGACATTCAAAACACAGGCCATTAAACGGTGACCTTGACATGACCTTGACATGAGGTGACCGTGACCTTTACAATATGACCTTGAGCCCAGACACACATGCCATTAACTCCGTGCGGGTGAAGTCTGACAGACACGCGTCTCCCATTAAATCGTGGACATTTGACCTTGACATTCAAAACACAGGCCATTAAACGGTGACCTTGACATGACCTTGACATGAGGTGACCGTGACCTTTACAATATGACCTTGAGCCCAGACACACATGCCATTAACTCCGTGCGGGTGAAGTCTGACAGACACGCGTCTCCCATTAAATCGTGGACATTTGACCTTGACATTCAAAACACAGGCCATTAAACGGTGACCTTGACATGACCTTGACATGAGGTGACCGTGACCTTTACAATATGACCTTGAGCCCAGACACACATGCCATTAACTCCGTGCGGGTGAAGTCTGACAGACACGCGTCTCCCATTAAATCGTGGACATTTGACCTTGACATTCAAAACACAGGCCATTAAACGGTGACCTTGACATGACCTTGACATGAGGTGACCGTGACCCCTTTACAATATGACCTTGAGCCCAGACACACATGCCATTAACTCCGTGCGGGTGAAGTCTGACAGACACGCGTCTCCCATTAAATCGTGGACATTTGACCTTGACATTCAAAACACAGGCCATTAAACGGTGACCTTGACATGACCTTGACATGAGGTGACCGTGACCTTTACAATATGACCTTGAGCCCAGACACACATGCCATTAACTCCGTGCGGGTGAAGTCTGACAGACACGCGTCTCCCATTAAATCGTGGACATTTGACCTTGACATTCAAAACACAGGCCATTAAACGGTGACCTTGACATGACCTTGACATGAGGTGACCGTGACCTTTACAATATGACCTTGAGCCCAGACACACATGCCATTAACTCCGTGCGGGTGAAGTCTGACAGACACGCGTCTCCCATTAAATCGTGGACATTTGACCTTGACATTCAAAACACAGGCCATTAAACGGTGACCTTGACATGACCTTGACATGAGGTGACCGTGACCTTTACAATATGACCTTGAGCCCAGACACACATGCCATTAACTCCGTGCGGGTGAAGTCTGACAGACACGCGTCTCCCATTAAATCGTGGACATTTGACCTTGACATTCAAAACACAGGCCATTAAACGGTGACCTTGACATGACCTTGACATGAGGTGACCGTGACCTTTACAATATGACCTTGAGCCCAGACACACATGCCATTAACTCCGTGCGGGTGAAGTCTGACAGACACGCGTCTCCCATTAAATCGTGGACATTTGACCTTGACATTCAAAACACAGGCCATTAAACGGTGACCTTGACATGACCTTGACATGAGGTGACCGTGACCTTTACAATATGACCTTGAGCCCAGACACACATGCCATTAACTCCGTGCGGGTGAAGTCTGACAGACACGCGTCTCCCATTAAATCGTGGACATTTGACCTTGACATTCAAAACACAGGCCATTAAACGGTGACCTTGACATGACCTTGACATGAGGTGACCGTGACCTTTACAATATGACCTTGAGCCCAGACACACATGCCATTAACTCCGTGCGGGTGAAGTCTGACAGACACGCGTCTCCCATTAAATCGTGGACATTTGACCTTGACATTCAAAACACAGGCCATTAAACGGTGACCTTGACATGACCTTGACATGAGGTGACCGTGACCTTTACAATATGACCTTGAGCCCAGACACACATGCCATTAACTCCGTGCGGGTGAAGTCTGACAGACACGCGTCTCCCATTAAATCGTGGACATTTGACCTTGACATTCAAAACACAGGCCATTAAACGGTGACCTTGACATGACCTTGACATGAGGTGACCGTGACCTTTACAATATGACCTTGAGCCCAGACACACATGCCATTAACTCCGTGCGGGTGAAGTCTGACAGACACGCGTCTCCCATTAAATCGTGGACATTTGACCTTGACATTCAAAACACAGGCCATTAAACGGTGACCTTGACATGACCTTGACATGAGGTGACCGTGACCTTTACAATATGACCTTGAGCCCAGACACACATGCCATTAACTCCGTGCGGGTGAAGTCTGACAGACACGCGTCTCCCATTAAATCGTGGACATTTGACCTTGACATTCAAAACACAGGCCATTAAACGGTGACCTTGACATGACCTTGACATGAGGTGACCGTGACCTTTACAATATGACCTTGAGCCCAGACACACATGCCATTAACTCCGTGCGGGTGAAGTCTGACAGACACGCGTCTCCCATTAAATCGTGGACATTTGACCTTGACATTCAAAACACAGGCCATTAAACGGTGACCTTGACATGACCTTGACATGAGGTGACCGTGACCTTTACAATATGACCTTGAGCCCAGACACACATGCCATTAACTCCGTGCGGGTGAAGTCTGACAGACACGCGTCTCCCATTAAATCGTGGACATTTGACCTTGACATTCAAAACACAGGCCATTAAACGGTGACCTTGACATGACCTTGACATGAGGTGACCGTGACCTTTACAATATGACCTTGAGCCCAGACACACATGCCATTAACTCCGTGCGGGTGAAGTCTGACAGACACGCGTCTCCCATTAAATCGTGGACATTTGACCTTGACATTCAAAACACAGGCCATTAAACGGTGACCTTGACATGACCTTGACATGAGGTGACCGTGACCTTTACAATATGACCTTGAGCCCAGACACACATGCCATTAACTCCGTGCGGGTGAAGTCTGACAGACACGCGTCTCCCATTAAATCGTGGACATTTGACCTTGACATTCAAAACACAGGCCATTAAACGGTGACCTTGACATGACCTTGACATGATGAGGTGACCGTGACCTTTACAATATGACCTTGAGCCCAGACACACATGCCATTAACTCCGTGCGGGTGAAGTCTGACAGACACGCGTCTCCCATTAAATCGTGGACATTTGACCTTGACATTCAAAACACAGGCCATTAAACGGTGACCTTGACATGACCTTGACATGAGGTGACCGTGACCTTTACAATATGACCTTGAGCCCAGACACACATGCCATTAACTCCGTGCGGGTGAAGTCTGACAGACACGCGTCTCCCATTAAATCGTGGACATTTGACCTTGACATTCAAAACACAGGCCATTAAACGGTGACCTTGACATGACCTTGACATGAGGTGACCGTGACCTTTACAATATGACCTTGAGCCCAGACACACATGCCATTAACTCCGTGCGGGTGAAGTCTGACAGACACGCGTCTCCCATTAAATCGTGGACATTTGACCTTGACATTCAAAACACAGGCCATTAAACGGTGACCTTGACATGACCTTGACATGAGGTGACCGTGACCTTTACAATATGACCTTGAGCCCAGACACACATGCCATTAACTCCGTGCGGGTGAAGTCTGACAGACACGCGTCTCCCATTAAATCGTGGACATTTGACCTTGACATTCAAAACACAGGCCATTAAACGGTGACCTTGACATGACCTTGACATGAGGTGACCGTGACCTTTACAATATGACCTTGAGCCCAGACACACATGCCATTAACTCCGTGCGGGTGAAGTCTGACAGACACGCGTCTCCCATTAAATCGTGGACATTTGACCTTGACATTCAAAACACAGGCCATTAAACGGTGACCTTGACATGACCTTGACATGAGGTGACCGTGACCTTTACAATATGACCTTGAGCCCAGACACACATGCCATTAACTCCGTGCGGGTGAAGTCTGACAGACACGCGTCTCCCATTAAATCGTGGACATTTGACCTTGACATTCAAAACACAGGCCATTAAACGGTGACCTTGACATGACCTTGACATGAGGTGACCGTGACCTTTACAATATGACCTTGAGCCCAGACACACATGCCATTAACTCCGTGCGGGTGAAGTCTGACAGACACGCGTCTCCCATTAAATCGTGGACATTTGACCTTGACATTCAAAACACAGGCCATTAAACGGTGACCTTGACATGACCTTGACATGAGGTGACCGTGACCTTTACAATATGACCTTGAGCCCAGACACACATGCCATTAACTCCGTGCGGGTGAAGTCTGACAGACACGCGTCTCCCATTAAATCGTGGACATTTGACCTTGACATTCAAAACACAGGCCATTAAACGGTGACCTTGACATGACCTTGACATGAGGTGACCGTGACCTTTACAATATGACCTTGAGCCCAGACACACATGCCATTAACTCCGTGCGGGTGAAGTCTGACAGACACGCGTCTCCCATTAAATCGTGGACATTTGACCTTGACATTCAAAACACAGGCCATTAAACGGTGACCTTGACATGACCTTGACATGAGGTGACCGTGACCTTTACAATATGACCTTGAGCCCAGACACACATGCCATTAACTCCGTGCGGGTGAAGTCTGACAGACACGCGTCTCCCATTAAATCGTGGACATTTGACCTTGACATTCAAAACACAGGCCATTAAACGGTGACCTTGACATGACCTTGACATGAGGTGACCGTGACCTTTACAATATGACCTTGAGCCCAGACACACATGCCATTAACTCCGTGCGGGTGAAGTCTGACAGACACGCGTCTCCCATTAAATCGTGGACATTTGACCTTGACATTCAAAACACAGGCCATTAAACGGTGACCTTGACATGACCTTGACATGAGGTGACCGTGACCTTTACAATATGACCTTGAGCCCAGACACACATGCCATTAACTCCGTGCGGGTGAAGTCTGACAGACACGCGTCTCCCATTAAATCGTGGACATTTGACCTTGACATTCAAAACACAGGCCATTAAACGGTGACCTTGACATGACCTTGACATGAGGTGACCGTGACCTTTACAATATGACCTTGAGCCCAGACACACATGCCATTAACTCCGTGCGGGTGAAGTCTGACAGACACGCGTCTCCCATTAAATCGTGGACATTTGACCTTGACATTCAAAACACAGGCCATTAAACGGTGACCTTGACATGACCTTGACATGAGGTGACCGTGACCTTTACAATATGACCTTGAGCCCAGACACACATGCCATTAACTCCGTGCGGGTGAAGTCTGACAGACACGCGTCTCCCATTAAATCGTGGACATTTGACCTTGACATTCAAAACACAGGCCATTAAACGGTGACCTTGACATGACCTTGACATGAGGTGACCGTGACCTTTACAATATGACCTTGAGCCCAGACACACATGCCATTAACTCCGTGCGGGTGAAGTCTGACAGACACGCGTCTCCCATTAAATCGTGGACATTTGACCTTGACATTCAAAACACAGGCCATTAAACGGTGACCTTGACATGACCTTGACATGAGGTGACCGTGACCTTTACAATATGACCTTGAGCCCAGACACACATGCCATTAACTCCGTGCGGGTGAAGTCTGACAGACACGCGTCTCCCATTAAATCGTGGACATTTGACCTTGACATTCAAAACACAGGCCATTAAACGGTGACCTTGACATGACCTTGACATGAGGTGACCGTGACCTTTACAATATGACCTTGAGCCCAGACACACATGCCATTAACTCCGTGCGGGTGAAGTCTGACAGACACGCGTCTCCCATTAAATCGTGGACATTTGACCTTGACATTCAAAACACAGGCCATTAAACGGTGACCTTGACATGACCTTGACATGAGGTGACCGTGACCTTTACAATATGACCTTGAGCCCAGACACACATGCCATTAACTCCGTGCGGGTGAAGTCTGACAGACACGCGTCTCCCATTAAATCGTGGACATTTGACCTTGACATTCAAAACACAGGCCATTAAACGGTGACCTTGACATGACCTTGACATGAGGTGACCGTGACCTTTACAATATGACCTTGAGCCCAGACACACATGCCATTAACTCCGTGCGGGTGAAGTCTGACAGACACGCGTCTCCCATTAAATCGTGGACATTTGACCTTGACATTCAAAACACAGGCCATTAAACGGTGACCTTGACATGACCTTGACATGAGGTGACCGTGACCTTTACAATATGACCTTGAGCCCAGACACACATGCCATTAACTCCGTGCGGGTGAAGTCTGACAGACACGCGTCTCCCATTAAATCGTGGACATTTGACCTTGACATTCAAAACACAGGCCATTAAACGGTGACCTTGACATGACCTTGACATGAGGTGACCGTGACCTTTACAATATGACCTTGAGCCCAGACACACATGCCATTAACTCCGTGCGGGTGAAGTCTGACAGACACGCGTCTCCCATTAAATCGTGGACATTTGACCTTGACATTCAAAACACAGGCCATTAAACGGTGACCTTGACATGACCTTGACATGAGGTGACCGTGACCTTTACAATATGACCTTGAGCCCAGACACACATGCCATTAACTCCGTGCGGGTGAAGTCTGACAGACACGCGTCTCCCATTAAATCGTGGACATTTGACCTTGACATTCAAAACACAGGCCATTAAACGGTGACCTTGACATGACCTTGACATGAGGTGACCGTGACCTTTACAATATGACCTTGAGCCCAGACACACATGCCATTAACTCCGTGCGGGTGAAGTCTGACAGACACGCGTCTCCCATTAAATCGTGGACATTTGACCTTGACATTCAAAACACAGGCCATTAAACGGTGACCTTGACATGACCTTGACATGAGGTGACCGTGACCTTTACAATATGACCTTGAGCCCAGACACACATGCCATTAACTCCGTGCGGGTGAAGTCTGACAGACACGCGTCTCCCATTAAATCGTGGACATTTGACCTTGACATTCAAAACACAGGCCATTAAACGGTGACCTTGACATGACCTTGACATGAGGTGACCGTGACCTTTACAATATGACCTTGAGCCCAGACACACATGCCATTAACTCCGTGCGGGTGAAGTCTGACAGACACGCGTCTCCCATTAAATCGTGGACATTTGACCTTGACATTCAAAACACAGGCCATTAAACGGTGACCTTGACATGACCTTGACGTGAGGTGACCGTGACCTTTACAATATGACCTTGAGCCCAGACACACATGCCATTAACTCCGTGCGGGTGAAGTCTGACAGACACGCGTCTCCCATTAAATCGTGGACATTTGACCTTGACATTCAAAACACAGGCCATTAAACGGTGACCTTGACATGACCTTGACATGAGGTGACCGTGACCTTTACAATATGACCTTGAGCCCAGACACACATGCCATTAACTCCGTGCGGGTGAAGTCTGACAGACACGCGTCTCCCATTAAATCGTGGACATTTGACCTTGACATTCAAAACACAGGCCATTAAACGGTGACCTTGACATGACCTTGACATGAGGTGACCGTGACCTTTACAATATGACCTTGAGCCCAGACACACATGCCATTAACTCCGTGCGGGTGAAGTCTGACAGACACGCGTCTCCCATTAAATCGTGGACATTTGACCTTGACATTCAAAACACAGGCCATTAAACGGTGACCTTGACATGACCTTGACATGAGGTGACCGTGACCTTTACAATATGACCTTGAGCCCAGACACACATGCCATTAACTCCGTGCGGGTGAAGTCTGACAGACACGCGTCTCCCATTAAATCGTGGACATTTGACCTTGACATTCAAAACACAGGCCATTAAACGGTGACCTTGACATGACCTTGACATGAGGTGACCGTGACCTTTACAATATGACCTTGAGCCCAGACACACATGCCATTAACTCCGTGCGGGTGAAGTCTGACAGACACGCGTCTCCCATTAAATCGTGGACATTTGACCTTGACATTCAAAACACAGGCCATTAAACGGTGACCTTGAAATGACCTTGACATGAGGTGACCGTGACCTTTACAATATGACCTTGAGCCCAGACACACATGCCATTAACTCCGTGCGGGTGAAGTCTGACAGACACGCGTCTCCCATTAAATCGTGGACATTTGACCTTGACATTCAAAACACAGGCCATTAAACGGTGACCTTGACATGACCTTGACATGAGGTGACCGTGACCTTTACAATATGACCTTGAGCCCAGACACACATGCCATTAACTCCGTGCGGGTGAAGTCTGACAGACACGCGTCTCCCATTAAATCGTGGACATTTGACCTTGACATTCAAAACACAGGCCATTAAACGGTGACCTTGACATGACCTTGACATGAGGTGACCGTGACCTTTACAATATGACCTTGAGCCCAGACACACATGCCATTAACTCCGTGCGGGTGAAGTCTGACAGACACGCGTCTCCCATTAAATCGTGGACATTTGACCTTGACATTCAAAACACAGGCCATTAAACGGTGACCTTGACATGACCTTGACATGAGGTGACCGTGACCTTTACAATATGACCTTGAGCCCAGACACACATGCCATTAACTCCGTGCGGGTGAAGTCTGACAGACACGCGTCTCCCATTAAATCGTGGACATTTGACCTTGACATTCAAAACACAGGCCATTAAACGGTGACCTTGACATGACCTTGACGAAGTGACCGTGACCTTTACAATATGACCTTGAGCCCAGACACACATGCCATTAACTCCGTGCGGGTGAAGTCTGACAGACACGCGTCTCCCATTAAATCGTGGACATTTGACCTTGACATTCAAAACACAGGCCATTAAACGGTGACCTTGACATGACCTTGACATGAGGTGACCGTGACCTTTACAATATGACCTTGAGCCCAGACACACATGCCATTAACTCCGTGCGGGTGAAGTCTGACAGACACGCGTCTCCCATTAAATCGTGGACATTTGACCTTGACATTCAAAACACAGGCCATTAAACGGTGACCTTGACATGAACCTTGACATGAGGTGACCGTGACCTTTACAATATGACCTTGAGCCCAGACACACATGCCATTAACTCCGTGCGGGTGAAGTCTGACAGACACGCGTCTCCCATTAAATCGTGGACATTTGACCTTGACATTCAAAACACAGGCCATTAAACGGTGACCTTGACATGACCTTGACATGAGGTGACCGTGACCTTTACAATATGACCTTGAGCCCAGACACACATGCCATTAACTCCGTGCGGGTGAAGTCTGACAGACACGCGTCTCCCATTAAATCGTGGACATTTGACCTTGACATTCAAAACACAGGCCATTAAACGATGACCTTGACATGAGGTGACCGTGACCTTTACAATATGACCTTGAGCCCACCTTGAGCCCAGACACACATGCCATTAACTCCGTGCGGGTGAAGTCTGACAGACACGCGTCTCCCATTAAATCGTGGACATTTGACCTTGACATTCAAAACACAGGCCATTAAACGGTGACCTTGACATGACCTTGACATGAGGTGACCGTGACCTTTACAATATGACCTTGAGCCCAGACACACATGCCATTAACTCCGTGCGGGTGAAGTCTGACAGACACGCGTCTCCCATTAAATCGTGGACATTTGACCTTGACATTCAAAACACAGGCCATTAAACGGTGACCTTGACATGACCTTGACATGAGGTGACCGTGACCTTTACAATATGACCTTGAGCCCAGACACACATGCCATTAACTCCGTGCGGGTGAAGTCTGACAGACACGCGTCTCCCATTAAATCGTGGACATTTGACCTTGACATTCAAAACACAGGCCATTAAACGGTGACCTTGACATGACCTTGACATGAGGTGACCGTGACCTTTACAATATGACCTTGAGCCCAGACACACATGCCATTAACTCCGTGCGGGTGAAGTCTGACAGACACGCGTCTCCCATTAAATCGTGGACATTTGACCTTGACATTCAAAACACAGGCCATTAAACGGTGACCTTGACATGACCTTGACATGAGGTGACCGTGACCTTTACAATATGACCTTGAGCCCAGACACACATGCCATTAACTCCGTGCGGGTGAAGTCTGACAGACACGCGTCTCCCATTAAATCGTGGACATTTGACCTTGACATTCAAAACACAGGCCATTAAACGGTGACCTTGACATGACCTTGACATGAGGTGACCGTGACCTTTACAATATGACCTTGAGCCCAGACACACATGCCATTAACTCCGTGCGGGTGAAGTCTGACAGACACGCGTCTCCCATTAAATCGTGGACATTTGACCTTGACATTCAAAACACAGGCCATTAAACGGTGACCTTGACATGACCTTGACATGAGGTGACCGTGACCTTTACAATATGACCTTGAGCCCAGACACACATGCCATTAACTCCGTGCGGGTGAAGTCTGACAGACACGCGTCTCCCATTAAATCGTGGACATTTGACCTTGACATTCAAAACACAGGCCATTAAACGGTGACCTTGACATGACCTTGACATGAGGTGACCGTGACCTTTACAATATGACCTTGAGCCCAGACACACATGCCATTAACTCCGTGCGGGTGAAGTCTGACAGACACGCGTCTCCCATTAAATCGTGGACATTTGACCTTGACATTCAAAACACAGGCCATTAAACGGTGACCTTGACATGACCTTGACATGAGGTGACCGTGACCTTTACAATATGACCTTGAGCCCAGACACACATGCCATTAACTCCGTGCGGGTGAAGTCTGACAGACACGCGTCTCCCATTAAATCGTGGACATTTGACCTTGACATTCAAAACACAGGCCATTAAACGGTGACCTTGACATGACCTTGACATGAGGTGACCGTGACCTTTACAATATGACCTTGAGCCCAGACACACATGCCATTAACTCCGTGCGGGTGAAGTCTGACAGACACGCGTCTCCCATTAAATCGTGGACATTTGACCTTGACATTCAAAACACAGGCCATTAAACGGTGACCTTGACATGACCTTGACATGAGGTGACCGTGACCTTTACAATATGACCTTGAGCCCAGACACACATGCCATTAACTCCGTGCGGGTGAAGTCTGACAGACACGCGTCTCCCATTAAATCGTGGACATTTGACCTTGACATTCAAAACACAGGCCATTAAACGGTGACCTTGACATGACCTTGACATGAGGTGACCGTGACCTTTACAATATGACCTTGAGCCCAGACACACATGCCATTAACTCCGTGCGGGTGAAGTCTGACAGACACGCGTCTCCCATTAAATCGTGGACATTTGACCTTGACATTCAAAACACAGGCCATTAAACGGTGACCTTGACATGACCTTGACATGAGGTGACCGTGACCTTTACAATATGACCTTGAGCCCAGACACACATGCCATTAACTCCGTGCGGGTGAAGTCTGACAGACACGCGTCTCCCATTAAATCGTGGACATTTGACCTTGACATTCAAAACACAGGCCATTAAACGGTGACCTTGACATGACCTTGACATGAGGTGACCGTGACCTTTACAATATGACCTTGAGCCCAGACACACATGCCATTAACTCCGTGCGGGTGAAGTCTGACAGACACGCGTCTCCCATTAAATCGTGGACATTTGACCTTGACATTCAAAACACAGGCCATTAAACGGTGACCTTGACATGACCTTGACATGAGGTGACCGTGACCTTTACAATATGACCTTGAGCCCAGACACACATGCCATTAACTCCGTGCGGGTGAAGTCTGACAGACACGCGTCTCCCATTAAATCGTGGACATTTGACCTTGACATTCAAAACACAGGCCATTAAACGGTGACCTTGACATGACCTTGACATGAGGTGACCGTGACCTTTACAATATGACCTTGAGCCCAGACACACATGCCATTAACTCCGTGCGGGTGAAGTCTGACAGACACGCGTCTCCCATTAAATCGTGGACATTTGACCTTGACATTCAAAACACAGGCCATTAAACGGTGACCTTGACATGACCTTGACATGAGGTGACCGTGACCTTTACAATATGACCTTGAGCCCAGACACACATGCCATTAACTCCGTGCGGGTGAAGTCTGACAGACACGCGTCTCCCATTAAATCGTGGACATTTGACCTTGACATTCAAAACACAGGCCATTAAACGGTGACCTTGACATGACCTTGACATGAGGTGACCGTGACCTTTACAATATGACCTTGAGCCCAGACACACATGCCATTAACTCCGTGCGGGTGAAGTCTGACAGACACGCGTCTCCCATTAAATCGTGGACATTTGACCTTGACATTCAAAACACAGGCCATTAAACGGTGACCTTGACATGACCTTGACATGAGGTGACCGTGACCTTTACAATATGACCTTGAGCCCAGACACACATGCCATTAACTCCGTGCGGGTGAAGTCTGACAGACACGCGTCTCCCATTAAATCGTGGACATTTGACCTTGACATTCAAAACACAGGCCATTAAACGGTGACCTTGACATGACCTTGACATGAGGTGACCGTGACCTTTACAATATGACCTTGAGCCCAGACACACATGCCATTAACTCCGTGCGGGTGAAGTCTGACAGACACGCGTCTCCCATTAAATCGTGGACATTTGACCTTGACATTCAAAACACAGGCCATTAAACGGTGACCTTGACATGACCTTGACATGAGGTGACCGTGACCTTTACAATATGACCTTGAGCCCAGACACACATGCCATTAACTCCGTGCGGGTGAAGTCTGACAGACACGCGTCTCCCATTAAATCGTGGACATTTGACCTTGACATTCAAAACACAGGCCATTAAACGGTGACCTTGACATGACCTTGACATGAGGTGACCGTGACCTTTACAATATGACCTTGAGCCCAGACACACATGCCATTAACTCCGTGCGGGTGAAGTCTGACAGACACGCGTCTCCCATTAAATCGTGGACATTTGACCTTGACATTCAAAACACAGGCCATTAAACGGTGACCTTGACATGACCTTGACATGAGGTGACCGTGACCTTTACAATATGACCTTGAGCCCAGACACACATGCCATTAACTCCGTGCGGGTGAAGTCTGACAGACACGCGTCTCCCATTAAATCGTGGACATTTGACCTTGACATTCAAAACACAGGCCATTAAACGGTGACCTTGACATGACCTTGACATGAGGTGACCGTGACCTTTACAATATGACCTTGAGCCCAGACACACATGCCATTAACTCCGTGCGGGTGAAGTCTGACAGACACGCGTCTCCCATTAAATCGTGGACATTTGACCTTGACATTCAAAACACAGGCCATTAAACGGTGACCTTGACATGACCTTGACATGAGGTGACCGTGACCTTTACAATATGACCTTGAGCCCAGACACACATGCCATTAACTCCGTGCGGGTGAAGTCTGACAGACACGCGTCTCCCATTAAATCGTGGACATTTGACCTTGACATTCAAAACACAGGCCATTAAACGGTGACCTTGACATGACCTTGACATGAGGTGACCGTGACCTTTACAATATGACCTTGAGCCCAGACACACATGCCATTAACTCCGTGCGGGTGAAGTCTGACAGACACGCGTCTCCCATTAAATCGTGGACATTTGACCTTGACATTCAAAACACAGGCCATTAAACGGTGACCTTGACATGACCTTGACATGAGGTGACCGTGACCTTTACAATATGACCTTGAGCCCAGACACACATGCCATTAACTCCGTGCGGGTGAAGTCTGACAGACACGCGTCTCCCATTAAATCGTGGACATTTGACCTTGACATTCAAAACACAGGCCATTAAACGGTGACCTTGACATGACCTTGACATGAGGTGACCGTGACCTTTACAATATGACCTTGAGCCCAGACACACATGCCATTAACTCCGTGCGGGTGAAGTCTGACAGACACGCGTCTCCCATTAAATCGTGGACATTTGACCTTGACATTCAAAACACAGGCCATTAAACGGTGACCTTGACATGACCTTGACATGAGGTGACCGTGACCTTTACAATATGACCTTGAGCCCAGACACACATGCCATTAACTCCGTGCGGGTGAAGTCTGACAGACACGCGTCTCCCATTAAATCGTGGACATTTGACCTTGACATTCAAAACACAGGCCATTAAACGGTGACCTTGACATGACCTTGACATGAGGTGACCGTGACCTTTACAATATGACCTTGAGCCCAGACACACATGCCATTAACTCCGTGCGGGTGAAGTCTGACAGACACGCGTCTCCCATTAAATCGTGGACATTTGACCTTGACATTCAAAACACAGGCCATTAAACGGTGACCTTGACATGACCTTGACATGAGGTGACCGTGACCTTTACAATATGACCTTGAGCCCAGACACACATGCCATTAACTCCGTGCGGGTGAAGTCTGACAGACACGCGTCTCCCATTAAATCGTGGACATTTGACCTTGACATTCAAAACACAGGCCATTAAACGGTGACCTTGACATGACCTTGACATGAGGTGACCGTGACCTTTACAATATGACCTTGAGCCCAGACACACATGCCATTAACTCCGTGCGGGTGAAGTCTGACAGACACGCGTCTCCCATTAAATCGTGGACATTTGACCTTGACATTCAAAACACAGGCCATTAAACGGTGACCTTGACATGACCTTGACATGAGGTGACCGTGACCTTTACAATATGACCTTGAGCCCAGACACACATGCCATTAACTCCGTGCGGGTGAAGTCTGACAGACACGCGTCTCCCATTAAATCGTGGACATTTGACCTTGACATTCAAAACACAGGCCATTAAACGGTGACCTTGACATGACCTTGACATGAGGTGACCGTGACCTTTACAATATGACCTTGAGCCCAGACACACATGCCATTAACTCCGTGCGGGTGAAGTCTGACAGACACGCGTCTCCCATTAAATCGTGGACATTTGACCTTGACATTCAAAACACAGGCCATTAAACGGTGACCTTGACATGACCTTGACATGAGGTGACCGTGACCTTTACAATATGACCTTGAGCCCAGACACACATGCCATTAACTCCGTGCGGGTGAAGTCTGACAGACACGCGTCTCCCATTAAATCGTGGACATTTGACCTTGACATTCAAAACACAGGCCATTAAACGGTGACCTTGACATGACCTTGACATGAGGTGACCGTGACCTTTACAATATGACCTTGAGCCCAGACACACATGCCATTAACTCCGTGCGGGTGAAGTCTGACAGACACGCGTCTCCCATTAAATCGTGGACATTTGACCTTGACATTCAAAACACAGGCCATTAAACGGTGACCTTGACATGACCTTGACATGAGGTGACCGTGACCTTTACAATATGACCTTGAGCCCAGACACACATGCCATTAACTCCGTGCGGGTGAAGTCTGACAGACACGCGTCTCCCATTAAATCGTGGACATTTGACCTTGACATTCAAAACACAGGCCATTAAACGGTGACCTTGACATGACCTTGACATGAGGTGACCGTGACCTTTACAATATGACCTTGAGCCCAGACACACATGCCATTAACTCCGTGCGGGTGAAGTCTGACAGACACGCGTCTCCCATTAAATCGTGGACATTTGACCTTGACATTCAAAACACAGGCCATTAAACGGTGACCTTGACATGACCTTGACATGAGGTGACCGTGACCTTTACAATATGACCTTGAGCCCAGACACACATGCCATTAACTCCGTGCGGGTGAAGTCTGACAGACACGCGTCTCCCATTAAATCGTGGACATTTGACCTTGACATTCAAAACACAGGCCATTAAACGGTGACCTTGACATGACCTTGACATGAGGTGACCGTGACCTTTACAATATGACCTTGAGCCCAGACACACATGCCATTAACTCCGTGCGGGTGAAGTCTGACAGACACGCGTCTCCCATTAAATCGTGGACATTTGACCTTGACATTCAAAACACAGGCCATTAAACGGTGACCTTGACATGACCTTGACATGAGGTGACCGTGACCTTTACAATATGACCTTGAGCCCAGACACACATGCCATTAACTCCGTGCGGGTGAAGTCTGACAGACACGCGTCTCCCATTAAATCGTGGACATTTGACCTTGACATTCAAAACACAGGCCATTAAACGGTGACCTTGACATGACCTTGACATGAGGTGACCGTGACCTTTACAATATGACCTTGAGCCCAGACACACATGCCATTAACTCCGTGCGGGTGAAGTCTGACAGACACGCGTCTCCCATTAAATCGTGGACATTTGACCTTGACATTCAAAACACAGGCCATTAAACGGTGACCTTGACATGACCTTGACATGAGGTGACCGTGACCTTTACAATATGACCTTGAGCCCAGACACACATGCCATTAACTCCGTGCGGGTGAAGTCTGACAGACACGCGTCTCCCATTAAATCGTGGACATTTGACCTTGACATTCAAAACACAGGCCATTAAACGGTGACCTTGACATGACCTTGACATGAGGTGACATGAGGTGACCGTGACCTTTACAATATGACCTTGAGCCCAGACACACATGCCATTAACTCCGTGCGGGTGAAGTCTGACAGACACGCGTCTCCCATTAAATCGTGGACATTTGACCTTGACATTCAAAACACAGGCCATTAAACGGTGACCTTGACATGACCTTGACATGAGGTGACCGTGACCTTTACAATATGACCTTGAGCCCAGACACACATGCCATTAACTCCGTGCGGGTGAAGTCTGACAGACACGCGTCTCCCATTAAATCGTGGACATTTGACCTTGACATTCAAAACACAGGCCATTAAACGGTGACCTTGACATGACCTTGACATGAGGTGACCGTGACCTTTACAATATGACCTTGAGCCCAGACACACATGCCATTAACTCCGTGCGGGTGAAGTCTGACAGACACGCGTCTCCCATTAAATCGTGGACATTTGACCTTGACATTCAAAACACAGGCCATTAAACGGTGACCTTGACATGACCTTGACATGAGGTGACCGTGACCTTTACAATATGACCTTGAGCCCAGACACACATGCCATTAACTCCGTGCGGGTGAAGTCTGACAGACACGCGTCTCCCATTAAATCGTGGACATTTGACCTTGACATTCAAAACACAGGCCATTAAACGGTGACCTTGACATGACCTTGACATGAGGTGACCGTGACCTTTACAATATGACCTTGAGCCCAGACACACATGCCATTAACTCCGTGCGGGTGAAGTCTGACAGACACGCGTCTCCCATTAAATCGTGGACATTTGACCTTGACATTCAAAACACAGGCCATTAAACGGTGACCTTGACATGACCTTGACATGAGGTGACCGTGACCTTTACAATATGACCTTGAGCCCAGACACACATGCCATTAACTCCGTGCGGGTGAAGTCTGACAGACACGCGTCTCCCATTAAATCGTGGACATTTGACCTTGACATTCAAAACACAGGCCATTAAACGGTGACCTTGACATGACCTTGACATGAGGTGACCGTGACCTTTACAATATGACCTTGAGCCCAGACACACATGCCATTAACTCCGTGCGGGTGAAGTCTGACAGACACGCGTCTCCCATTAAATCGTGGACATTTGACCTTGACATTCAAAACACAGGCCATTAAACGGTGACCTTGACATGACCTTGACATGAGGTGACCGTGACCTTTACAATATGACCTTGAGCCCAGACACACATGCCATTAACTCCGTGCGGGTGAAGTCTGACAGACACGCGTCTCCCATTAAATCGTGGACATTTGACCTTGACATTCAAAACACAGGCCATTAAACGGTGACCTTGACATGACCTTGACATGAGGTGACCGTGACCTTTACAATATGACCTTGAGCCCAGACACACATGCCATTAACTCCGTGCGGGTGAAGTCTGACAGACACGCGTCTCCCATTAAATCGTGGACATTTGACCTTGACATTCAAAACACAGGCCATTAAACGGTGACCTTGACATGACCTTGACATGAGGTGACCGTGACCTTTACAATATGACCTTGAGCCCAGACACACATGCCATTAACTCCGTGCGGGTGAAGTCTGACAGACACGCGTCTCCCATTAAATCGTGGACATTTGACCTTGACATTCAAAACACAGGCCATTAAACGGTGACCTTGACATGACCTTGACATGAGGTGACCGTGACCTTTACAATATGACCTTGAGCCCAGACACACATGCCATTAACTCCGTGCGGGTGAAGTCTGACAGACACGCGTCTCCCATTAAATCGTGGACATTTGACCTTGACATTCAAAACACAGGCCATTAAACGGTGACCTTGACATGACCTTGACATGAGGTGACCGTGACCTTTACAATATGACCTTGAGCCCAGACACACATGCCATTAACTCCGTGCGGGTGAAGTCTGACAGACACGCGTCTCCCATTAAATCGTGGACATTTGACCTTGACATTCAAAACACAGGCCATTAAACGGTGACCTTGACATGACCTTGACATGAGGTGACCGTGACCTTTACAATATGACCTTGAGCCCAGACACACATGCCATTAACTCCGTGCGGGTGAAGTCTGACAGACACGCGTCTCCCATTAAATCGTGGACATTTGACCTTGACATTCAAAACACAGGCCATTAAACGGTGACCTTGACATGACCTTGACATGAGGTGACCGTGACCTTTACAATATGACCTTGAGCCCAGACACACATGCCATTAACTCCGTGCGGGTGAAGTCTGACAGACACGCGTCTCCCATTAAATCGTGGACATTTGACCTTGACATTCAAAACACAGGCCATTAAACGGTGACCTTGACATGACCTTGACATGAGGTGACCGTGACCTTTACAATATGACCTTGAGCCCAGACACACATGCCATTAACTCCGTGCGGGTGAAGTCTGACAGACACGCGTCTCCCATTAAATCGTGGACATTTGACCTTGACATTCAAAACACAGGCCATTAAACGGTGACCTTGACATGACCTTGACATGAGGTGACCGTGACCTTTACAATATGACCTTGAGCCCAGACACACATGCCATTAACTCCGTGCGGGTGAAGTCTGACAGACACGCGTCTCCCATTAAATCGTGGACATTTGACCTTGACATTCAAAACACAGGCCATTAAACGGTGACCTTGACATGACCTTGACATGAGGTGACCGTGACCTTTACAATATGACCTTGAGCCCAGACACACATGCCATTAACTCCGTGCGGGTGAAGTCTGACAGACACGCGTCTCCCATTAAATCGTGGACATTTGACCTTGACATTCAAAACACAGGCCATTAAACGGTGACCTTGACATGACCTTGACATGAGGTGACCGTGACCTTTACAATATGACCTTGAGCCCAGACACACATGCCATTAACTCCGTGCGGGTGAAGTCTGACAGACACGCGTCTCCCATTAAATCGTGGACATTTGACCTTGACATTCAAAACACAGGCCATTAAACGGTGACCTTGACATGACCTTGACATGAGGTGACCGTGACCTTTACAATATGACCTTGAGCCCAGACACACATGCCATTAACTCCGTGCGGGTGAAGTCTGACAGACACGCGTCTCCCATTAAATCGTGGACATTTGACCTTGACATTCAAAACACAGGCCATTAAACGGTGACCTTGACATGACCTTGACATGAGGTGACCGTGACCTTTACAATATGACCTTGAGCCCAGACACACATGCCATTAACTCCGTGCGGGTGAAGTCTGACAGACACGCGTTCCCATTAAATCGTGGACATTTGACCTTGACATTCAAAACACAGGCCATTAAACGGTGACCTTGACATGACCTTGACATGAGGTGACCGTGACCTTTACAATATGACCTTGAGCCCAGACACACATGCCATTAACTCCGTGCGGGTGAAGTCTGACAGACACGCGTCTCCCATTAAATCGTGGACATTTGACCTTGACATTCAAAACACAGGCCATTAAACGGTGACCTTGACATGACCTTGACATGAGGTGACCGTGACCTTTACAATATGACCTTGAGCCCAGACACACATGCCATTAACTCCGTGCGGGTGAAGTCTGACAGACACGCGTCTCCCATTAAATCGTGGACATTTGACCTTGACATTCAAAACACAGGCCATTAAACGGTGACCTTGACATGACCTTGACATGAGGTGACCGTGACCTTTACAATATGACCTTGAGCCCAGACACACATGCCATTAACTCCGTGCGGGTGAAGTCTGACAGACACGCGTCTCCCATTAAATCGTGGACATTTGACCTTGACATTCAAAACACAGGCCATTAAACGGTGACCTTGACATGACCTTGACATGAGGTGACCGTGACCTTTACAATATGACCTTGAGCCCAGACACACATGCCATTAACTCCGTGCGGGTGAAGTCTGACAGACACGCGTCTCCCATTAAATCGTGGACATTTGACCTTGACATTCAAAACACAGGCCATTAAACGGTGACCTTGACATGACCTTGACATGAGGTGACCGTGACCTTTACAATATGACCTTGAGCCCAGACACACATGCCATTAACTCCGTGCGGGTGAAGTCTGACAGACACGCGTCTCCCATTAAATCGTGGACATTTGACCTTGACATTCAAAACACAGGCCATTAAACGGTGACCTTGACATGACCTTGACATGAGGTGACCGTGACCTTTACAATATGACCTTGAGCCCAGACACACATGCCATTAACTCCGTGCGGGTGAAGTCTGACAGACACGCGTCTCCCATTAAATCGTGGACATTTGACCTTGACATTCAAAACACAGGCCATTAAACGGTGACCTTGACATGACCTTGACATGAGGTGACCGTGACCTTTACAATATGACCTTGAGCCCAGACACACATGCCATTAACTCCGTGCGGGTGAAGTCTGACAGACACGCGTCTCCCATTAAATCGTGGACATTTGACCTTGACATTCAAAACACAGGCCATTAAACGGTGACCTTGACATGACCTTGACATGAGGTGACCGTGACCTTTACAATATGACCTTGAGCCCAGACACACATGCCATTAACTCCGTGCGGGTGAAGTCTGACAGACACGCGTCTCCCATTAAATCGTGGACATTTGACCTTGACATTCAAAACACAGGCCATTAAACGGTGACCTTGACATGACCTTGACATGAGGTGACCGTGACCTTTACAATATGACCTTGAGCCCAGACACACATGCCATTAACTCCGTGCGGGTGAAGTCTGACAGACACGCGTCTCCCATTAAATCGTGGACATTTGACCTTGACATTCAAAACACAGGCCATTAAACGGTGACCTTGACATGACCTTGACATGAGGTGACCGTGACCTTTACAATATGACCTTGAGCCCAGACACACATGCCATTAACTCCGTGCGGGTGAAGTCTGACAGACACGCGTCTCCCATTAAATCGTGGACATTTGACCTTGACATTCAAAACACAGGCCATTAAACGGTGACCTTGACATGACCTTGACATGAGGTGACCGTGACCTTTACAATATGACCTTGAGCCCAGACACACATGCCATTAACTCCGTGCGGGTGAAGTCTGACAGACACGCGTCTCCCATTAAATCGTGGACATTTGACCTTGACATTCAAAACACAGGCCATTAAACGGTGACCTTGACATGACCTTGACATGAGGTGACCGTGACCTTTACAATATGACCTTGAGCCCAGACACACATGCCATTAACTCCGTGCGGGTGAAGTCTGACAGACACGCGTCTCCCATTAAATCGTGGACATTTGACCTTGACATTCAAAACACAGGCCATTAAACGGTGACCTTGACATGACCTTGACATGAGGTGACCGTGACCTTTACAATATGACCTTGAGCCCAGACACACATGCCATTAACTCCGTGCGGGTGAAGTCTGACAGACACGCGTCTCCCATTAAATCGTGGACATTTGACCTTGACATTCAAAACACAGGCCATTAAACGGTGACCTTGACATGACCTTGACTACTGAGGTGACCGTGACCTTTACAATATGACCTTGAGCCCAGACACACATGCCATTAACTCCGTGCGGGTGAAGTCTGACAGACACGCGTCTCCCATTAAATCGTGGACATTTGACCTTGACATTCAAAACACAGGCCATTAAACGGTGACCTTGACATGACCTTGACAATGAGGTGACCGTGACCTTTACAATATGACCTTGAGCCCAGACACACATGCCATTAACTCCGTGCGGGTGAAGTCTGACAGACACGCGTCTCCCATTAAATCGTGGACATTTGACCTTGACATTCAAAACACAGGCCATTAAACGGTGACCTTGACATGACCTTGACATGAGGTGACCGTGACCTTTACAATATGACCTTGAGCCCAGACACACATGCCATTAACTCCGTGCGGGTGAAGTCTGACAGACACGCGTCTCCCATTAAATCGTGGACATTTGACCTTGACATTCAAAACACAGGCCATTAAACGGTGACCTTGACATGACCTTGACATGAGGTGACCGTGACCTTTACAATATGACCTTGAGCCCAGACACACATGCCATTAACTCCGTGCGGGTGAAGTCTGACAGACACGCGTCTCCCATTAAATCGTGGACATTTGACCTTGACATTCAAAACACAGGCCATTAAACGGTGACCTTGACATGACCTTGACATGAGGTGACCGTGACCTTTACAATATGACCTTGAGCCCAGACACACATGCCATTAACTCCGTGCGGGTGAAGTCTGACAGACACGCGTCTCCCATTAAATCGTGGACATTTGACCTTGACATTCAAAACACAGGCCATTAAACGGTGACCTTGACATGACCTTGACATGAGGTGACCGTGACCTTTACAATATGACCTTGAGCCCAGACACACATGCCATTAACTCCGTGCGGGTGAAGTCTGACAGACACGCGTCTCCCATTAAATCGTGGACATTTGACCTTGACATTCAAAACACAGGCCATTAAACGGTGACCTTGACATGACCTTGACATGAGGTGACCGTGACCTTTACAATATGACCTTGAGCCCAGACACACATGCCATTAACTCCGTGCGGGTGAAGTCTGACAGACACGCGTCTCCCATTAAATCGTGGACATTTGACCTTGACATTCAAAACACAGGCCATTAAACGGTGACCTTGACATGACCTTGACATGAGGTGACCGTGACCTTTACAATATGACCTTGAGCCCAGACACACATGCCATTAACTCCGTGCGGGTGAAGTCTGACAGACACGCGTCTCCCATTAAATCGTGGACATTTGACCTTGACATTCAAAACACAGGCCATTAAACGGTGACCTTGACATGACCTTGACATGAGGTGACCGTGACCTTTACAATATGACCTTGAGCCCAGACACACATGCCATTAACTCCGTGCGGGTGAAGTCTGACAGACACGCGTCTCCCATTAAATCGTGGACATTTGACCTTGACATTCAAAACACAGGCCATTAAACGGTGACCTTGACATGACCTTGACATGAGGTGACCGTGACCTTTACAATATGACCTTGAGCCCAGACACACATGCCATTAACTCCGTGCGGGTGAAGTCTGACAGACACGCGTCTCCCATTAAATCGTGGACATTTGACCTTGACATTCAAAACACAGGCCATTAAACGGTGACCTTGACATGACCTTGACATGAGGTGACCGTGACCTTTACAATATGACCTTGAGCCCAGACACACATGCCATTAACTCCGTGCGGGTGAAGTCTGACAGACACGCGTCTCCCATTAAATCGTGGACATTTGACCTTGACATTCAAAACACAGGCCATTAAACGGTGACATGACCTTGACATGACCTTGACATGAGGTGACCGTGACCTTTACAATATGACCTTGAGCCCAGACACACATGCCATTAACTCCGTGCGGGTGAAGTCTGACAGACACGCGTCTCCCATTAAATCGTGGACATTTGACCTTGACATTCAAAACACAGGCCATTAAACGGTGACCTTGACATGACCTTGACATGAGGTGACCGTGACCTTTACAATATGACCTTGAGCCCAGACACACATGCCATTAACTCCGTGCGGGTGAAGTCTGACAGACACGCGTCTCCCATTAAATCGTGGACATTTGACCTTGACATTCAAAACACAGGCCATTAAACGGTGACCTTGACATGACCTTGACATGAGGTGACCGTGACCTTTACAATATGACCTTGAGCCCAGACACACATGCCATTAACTCCGTGCGGGTGAAGTCTGACAGACACGCGTCTCCCATTAAATCGTGGACATTTGACCTTGACATTCAAAACACAGGCCATTAAACGGTGACCTTGACATGACCTTGACATGAGGTGACCGTGACCTTTACAATATGACCTTGAGCCCAGACACACATGCCATTAACTCCGTGCGGGTGAAGTCTGACAGACACGCGTCTCCCATTAAATCGTGGACATTTGACCTTGACATTCAAAACACAGGCCATTAAACGGTGACCTTGACATGACCTTGACATGAGGTGACCGTGACCTTTACAATATGACCTTGAGCCCAGACACACATGCCATTAACTCCGTGCGGGTGAAGTCTGACAGACACGCGTCTCCCATTAAATCGTGGACATTTGACCTTGACATTCAAAACACAGGCCATTAAACGGTGTACCTTGACATGACCTTGACATGAGGTGACCGTGACCTTTACAATATGACCTTGAGCCCAGACACACATGCCATTAACTCCGTGCGGGTGAAGTCTGACAGACACGCGTCTCCCATTAAATCGTGGACATTTGACCTTGACATTCAAAACACAGGCCATTAAACGGTGACCTTGACATGACCTTGACATGACCTTGACATGAGGTGACCGTGACCTTTACAATATGACCTTGAGCCCAGACACACATGCCATTAACTCCGTGCGGGTGAAGTCTGACAGACACGCGTCTCCCATTAAATCGTGGACATTTGACCTTGACATTCAAAACACAGGCCATTAAACGGTGACCTTGACATGACCTTGACATGACCTTGACATGAGGTGACCGTGACCTTTACAATATGACCTTGAGCCCAGACACACATGCCATTAACTCCGTGCGGGTGAAGTCTGACAGACACGCGTCTCCCATTAAATCGTGGACATTTGACCTTGACATTCAAAACACAGGCCATTAAACGGTGACCTTGACATGACCTTGACATGATTGGTGACCGTGACCTTTACAATATGACCTTGAGCCCAGACACACATGCCATTAACTCCGTGCGGGTGAAGTCTGACAGACACGCGTCTCCCATTAAATCGTGGACATTTGACCTTGACATTCAAAACACAGGCCATTAAACGGTGACAAGACTTGACATGACCTTGACATGAGGTGACCGTGACCTTTACAATATGACCTTGAGCCCAGACACACATGCCATTAACTCCGTGCGGGTGAAGTCTGACAGACACGCGTCTCCCATTAAATCGTGGACATTTGACCTTGACATTCAAAACACAGGCCATTAAACGGTGACCTTGACATGACCTTGACATGAGGTGACCGTGACCTTTACAATATGACCTTGAGCCCAGACACACATGCCATTAACTCCGTGCGGGTGAAGTCTGACAGACACGCGTCTCCCATTAAATCGTGGACATTTGACCTTGACATTCAAAACACAGGCCATTAAACGGTGACCTTGACATGACCTTGACATGAGGTGACCGTGACCTTTACAATATGACCTTGAGCCCAGACACACATGCCATTAACTCCGTGCGGGTGAAGTCTGACAGACACGCGTCTCCCATTAAATCGTGGACATTTGACCTTGACATTCAAAACACAGGCCATTAAACGGTGACCTTGACATGACCTTGACATGAGGTGACCGTGACCTTTACAATATGACCTTGAGCCCAGACACACATGCCATTAACTCCGTGCGGGTGAAGTCTGACAGACACGCGTCTCCCATTAAATCGTGGACATTTGACCTTGACATTCAAAACACAGGCCATTAAACGGTGACCTTGACATGACCTTGACATGAGGTGACCGTGACCTTTACAATATGACCTTGAGCCCAGACACACATGCCATTAACTCCGTGCGGGTGAAGTCTGACAGACACGCGTCTCCCATTAAATCGTGGACATTTGACCTTGACATTCAAAACACAGGCCATTAAACGGTGACCTTGACATGACCTTGACATGAGGTGACCGTGACCTTTACAATATGACCTTGAGCCCAGACACACATGCCATTAACTCCGTGCGGGTGAAGTCTGACAGACACGCGTCTCCCATTAAATCGTGGACATTTGACCTTGACATTCAAAACACAGGCCATTAAACGGTGACCTTGACATGACCTTGACATGAGGTGACCGTGACCTTTACAATATGACCTTGAGCCCAGACACACATGCCATTAACTCCGTGCGGGTGAAGTCTGACAGACACGCGTCTCCCATTAAATCGTGGACATTTGACCTTGACATTCAAAACACAGGCCATTAAACGGTGACCTTGACATGACCTTGACATGAGGTGACCGTGACCTTTACAATATGACCTTGAGCCCAGACACACATGCCATTAACTCCGTGCGGGTGAAGTCTGACAGACACGCGTCTCCCATTAAATCGTGGACATTTGACCTTGACATTCAAAACACAGGCCATTAAACGGTGACCTTGACATGACCTTGACATGAGGTGACCGTGACCTTTACAATATGACCTTGAGCCCAGACACACATGCCATTAACTCCGTGCGGGTGAAGTCTGACAGACACGCGTCTCCCATTAAATCGTGGACATTTGACCTTGACATTCAAAACACAGGCCATTAAACGGTGACCTTGACATGACCTTGACATGAGGTGACCGTGACCTTTACAATATGACCTTGAGCCCAGACACACATGCCATTAACTCCGTGCGGGTGAAGTCTGACAGACACGCGTCTCCCATTAAATCGTGGACATTTGACCTTGACATTCAAAACACAGGCCATTAAACGGTGACCTTGACATGACCTTGACATGAGGTGACCGTGACCTTTACAATATGACCTTGAGCCCAGACACACATGCCATTAACTCCGTGCGGGTGAAGTCTGACAGACACGCGTCTCCCATTAAATCGTGGACATTTGACCTTGACATTCAAAACACAGGCCATTAAACGGTGACCTTGACATGACCTTGACATGACCTTGACATGAGGTGACCGTGACCTTTACAATATGACCTTGAGCCCAGACACACATGCCATTAACTCCGTGCGGGTGAAGTCTGACAGACACGCGTCTCCCATTAAATCGTGGACATTTGACCTTGACATTCAAAACACAGGCCATTAAACGGTGACCTTGACATGACCTTGACATGAGGTGACCGTGACCTTTACAATATGACCTTGAGCCCAGACACACATGCCATTAACTCCGTGCGGGTGAAGTCTGACAGACACGCGTCTCCCATTAAATCGTGGACATTTGACCTTGACATTCAAAACACAGGCCATTAAACGGTGACCTTGACATGACCTTGACATGAGGTGACCGTGACCTTTACAATATGACCTTGAGCCCAGACACACATGCCATTAACTCCGTGCGGGTGAAGTCTGACAGACACGCGTCTCCCATTAAATCGTGGACATTTGACCTTGACATTCAAAACACAGGCCATTAAACGGTGACCTTGACATGACCTTGACATGAGGTGACCGTGACCTTTACAATATGACCTTGAGCCCAGACACACATGCCATTAACTCCGTGCGGGTGAAGTCTGACAGACACGCGTCTCCCATTAAATCGTGGACATTTGACCTTGACATTCAAAACACAGGCCATTAAACGGTGACCTTGACATGACCGCCCAGACACACATGCCATTAACTCCGTGCGGGTGAAGTCTGACAGACACGCGTCTCCCATTAAATCGTGGACATTTGACCTTGACATTCAAAACACAGGCCATTAAACGGTGACCTTGACATGACCTTGACATGAGGTGACCGTGACCTTTACAATATGACCTTGAGCCCAGACACACATGCCATTAACTCCGTGCGGGTGAAGTCTGACAGACACGCGTCTCCCATTAAATCGTGGACATTTGACCTTGACATTCAAAACACAGGCCATTAAACGGTGACCTTGACATGACCTTGACATGAGGTGACCGTGACCTTTACAATATGACCTTGAGCCCAGACACACATGCCATTAACTCCGTGCGGGTGAAGTCTGACAGACACGCGTCTCCCATTAAATCGTGGACATTTGACCTTGACATTCAAAACACAGGCCATTAAACGGTGACCTTGACATGACCTTGACATGAGGTGACCGTGACCTTTACAATATGACCTTGAGCCCAGACACACATGCCATTAACTCCGTGCGGGTGAAGTCTGACAGACACGCGTCTCCCATTAAATCGTGGACATTTGACCTTGACATTCAAAACACAGGCCATTAAACGGTGACCTTGACATGACCTTGACATGAGGTGACCGTGACCTTTACAATATGACCTTGAGCCCAGACACACATGCCATTAACTCCGTGCGGGTGAAGTCTGACAGACACGCGTCTCCCATTAAATCGTGGACATTTGACCTTGACATTCAAAACACAGGCCATTAAACGGTGACCTTGACATGACCTTGACATGAGGTGACCGTGACCTTTACAATATGACCTTGAGCCCAGACACACATGCCATTAACTCCGTGCGGGTGAAGTCTGACAGACACGCGTCTCCCATTAAATCGTGGACATTTGACCTTGACATTCAAAACACAGGCCATTAAACGGTGACCTTGACATGACCTGACTGACCTTGACATGAGGTGACCGTGACCTTTACAATATGACCTTGAGCCCAGACACACATGCCATTAACTCCGTGCGGGTGAAGTCTGACAGACACGCGTCTCCCATTAAATCGTGGACATTTGACCTTGACATTCAAAACACAGGCCATTAAACGGTGACCTTGACATGACCTTGACATGAGGTGACCGTGACCTTTACAATATGACCTTGAGCCCAGACACACATGCCATTAACTCCGTGCGGGTGAAGTCTGACAGACACGCGTCTCCCATTAAATCGTGGACATTTGACCTTGACATTCAAAACACAGGCCATTAAACGGTGACCTTGACATGACCTTGACATGAGGTGACCGTGACCTTTACAATATGACCTTGAGCCCAGACACACATGCCATTAACTCCGTGCGGGTGAAGTCTGACAGACACGCGTCTCCCATTAAATCGTGGACATTTGACCTTGACATTCAAAACACAGGCCATTAAACGGTGACCTTGACATGACCTTGACATGAGGTGACCGTGACCTTTACAATATGACCTTGAGCCCAGACACACATGCCATTAACTCCGTGCGGGTGAAGTCTGACAGACACGCGTCTCCCATTAAATCGTGGACATTTGACCTTGACATTCAAAACACAGGCCATTAAACGGTGACCTTGACATGACCTTGACATGAGGTGACCGTGACCTTTACAATATGACCTTGAGCCCAGACACACATGCCATTAACTCCGTGCGGGTGAAGTCTGACAGACACGCGTCTCCCATTAAATCGTGGACATTTGACCTTGACATTCAAAACACAGGCCATTAAACGGTGACCTTGACATGACCTTGACATGAGGTGACCGTGACCTTTACAATATGACCTTGAGCCCAGACACACATGCCATTAACTCCGTGCGGGTGAAGTCTGACAGACACGCGTCTCCCATTAAATCGTGGACATTTGACCTTGACATTCAAAACACAGGCCATTAAACGGTGACCTTGACATGACCTTGACATGAGGTGACCGTGACCTTTACAATATGACCTTGAGCCCAGACACACATGCCATTAACTCCGTGCGGGTGAAGTCTGACAGACACGCGTCTCCCATTAAATCGTGGACATTTGACCTTGACATTCAAAACACAGGCCATTAAACGGTGACCTTGACATGACCTTGACATGAGGTGACCGTGACCTTTACAATATGACCTTGAGCCCAGACACACATGCCATTAACTCCGTGCGGGTGAAGTCTGACAGACACGCGTCTCCCATTAAATCGTGGACATTTGACCTTGACATTCAAAACACAGGCCATTAAACGAGACTGACCTTGACATGACCTTGACATGAGGTGACCGTGACCTTTACAATATGACCTTGAGCCCAGACACACATGCCATTAACTCCGTGCGGGTGAAGTCTGACAGACACGCGTCTCCCATTAAATCGTGGACATTTGACCTTGACATTCAAAACACAGGCCATTAAACGGTGACCTTGACATGACCTTGACATGAGGTGACCGTGACCTTTACAATATGACCTTGAGCCCAGACACACATGCCATTAACTCCGTGCGGGTGAAGTCTGACAGACACGCGTCTCCCATTAAATCGTGGACATTTGACCTTGACATTCAAAACACAGGCCATTAAACGGTGACCTTGACATGACCTTGACATGAGGTGACCGTGACCTTTACAATATGACCTTGAGCCCAGACACACATGCCATTAACTCCGTGCGGGTGAAGTCTGACAGACACGCGTCTCCCATTAAATCGTGGACATTTGACCTTGACATTCAAAACACAGGCCATTAAACGGTGACCTTGACATGACCTTGACATGAGGTGACCGTGACCTTTACAATATGACCTTGAGCCCAGACACACATGCCATTAACTCCGTGCGGGTGAAGTCTGACAGACACGCGTCTCCCATTAAATCGTGGACATTTGACCTTGACATTCAAAACACAGGCCATTAAACGGTGACCTTGACATGACCTTGACATGAGGTGACCGTGACCTTTACAATATGACCTTGAGCCCAGACACACATGCCATTAACTCCGTGCGGGTGAAGTCTGACAGACACGCGTCTCCCATTAAATCGTGGACATTTGACCTTGACATTCAAAACACAGGCCATTAAACGGTGACCTTGACATGACCTTGACATGAGGTGACCGTGACCTTTACAATATGACCTTGAGCCCAGACACACATGCCATTAACTCCGTGCGGGTGAAGTCTGACAGACACGCGTCTCCCATTAAATCGTGGACATTTGACCTTGACATTCAAAACACAGGCCATTAAACGGTGACCTTGACATGACCTTGACATGAGGTGACCGTGACCTTTACAATATGACCTTGAGCCCAGACACACATGCCATTAACTCCGTGCGGGTGAAGTCTGACAGACACGCGTCTCCCATTAAATCGTGGACATTTGACCTTGACATTCAAAACACAGGCCATTAAACGGTGACCTTGACATGACCTTGACATGAGGTGACCGTGACCTTTACAATATGACCTTGAGCCCAGACACACATGCCATTAACTCCGTGCGGGTGAAGTCTGACAGACACGCGTCTCCCATTAAATCGTGGACATTTGACCTTGACATTCAAAACACAGGCCATTAAACGGTGACCTTGACATGACCTTGACATGACCTTGACATGAGGTGACCGTGACCTTTACAATATGACCTTGAGCCCAGACACACATGCCATTAACTCCGTGCGGGTGAAGTCTGACAGACACGCGTCTCCCATTAAATCGTGGACATTTGACCTTGACATTCAAAACACAGGCCATTAAACGGTGACCTTGACATGACCTTGACATGACCTTGACATGAGGTGACCGTGACCTTTACAATATGACCTTGAGCCCAGACACACATGCCATTAACTCCGTGCGGGTGAAGTCTGACAGACACGCGTCTCCCATTAAATCGTGGACATTTGACCTTGACATTCAAAACACAGGCCATTAAACGGTGACCTTGACATGACCTTGACATGACCTTGACATGAGGTGACCGTGACCTTTACAATATGACCTTGAGCCCAGACACACATGCCATTAACTCCGTGCGGGTGAAGTCTGACAGACACGCGTCTCCCATTAAATCGTGGACATTTGACCTTGACATTCAAAACACAGGCCATTAAACGGTGACCTTGACATGACCTTGACATGACCTTGACATGAGGTGACCGTGACCTTTACAATATGACCTTGAGCCCAGACACACATGCCATTAACTCCGTGCGGGTGAAGTCTGACAGACACGCGTCTCCCATTAAATCGTGGACATTTGACCTTGACATTCAAAACACAGGCCATTAAACGGTGACCTTGACATGACCTTGACATGACCTTGACATGAGGTGACCGTGACCTTTACAATATGACCTTGAGCCCAGACACACATGCCATTAACTCCGTGCGGGTGAAGTCTGACAGACACGCGTCTCCCATTAAATCGTGGACATTTGACCTTGACATTCAAAACACAGGCCATTAAACGGTGACCTTGACATGACCTTGACATGAGGTGACCGTGACCTTTACAATATGACCTTGAGCCCAGACACACATGCCATTAACTCCGTGCGGGTGAAGTCTGACAGACACGCGTCTCCCATTAAATCGTGGACATTTGACCTTGACATTCAAAACACAGGCCATTAAACGGTGACCTTGACATGACCTTGACATGAGGTGACCGTGACCTTTACAATATGACCTTGAGCCCAGACACACATGCCATTAACTCCGTGCGGGTGAAGTCTGACAGACACGCGTCTCCCATTAAATCGTGGACATTTGACCTTGACATTCAAAACACAGGCCATTAAACGGTGACCTTGACATGACCTTGACATGAGGTGACCGTGACCTTTACAATATGACCTTGAGCCCAGACACACATGCCATTAACTCCGTGCGGGTGAAGTCTGACAGACACGCGTCTCCCATTAAATCGTGGACATTTGACCTTGACATTCAAAACACAGGCCATTAAACGGTGACCTTGACATGACCTTGACATGAGGTGACCGTGACCTTTACAATATGACCTTGAGCCCAGACACACATGCCATTAACTCCGTGCGGGTGAAGTCTGACAGACACGCGTCTCCCATTAAATCGTGGACATTTGACCTTGACATTCAAAACACAGGCCATTAAACGGTGACCTTGACATGACCTTGACATGAGGTGACCGTGACCTTTACAATATGACCTTGAGCCCAGACACACATGCCATTAACTCCGTGCGGGTGAAGTCTGACAGACACGCGTCTCCCATTAAATCGTGGACATTTGACCTTGACATTCAAAACACAGGCCATTAAACGGTGACCTTGACATGACCTTGACATGAGGTGACCGTGACCTTTACAATATGACCTTGAGCCCAGACACACATGCCATTAACTCCGTGCGGGTGAAGTCTGACAGACACGCGTCTCCCATTAAATCGTGGACATTTGACCTTGACATTCAAAACACAGGCCATTAAACGGTGACCTTGACATGACCTTGACATGACCTTGACATGAGGTGACCGTGACCTTTACAATATGACCTTGAGCCCAGACACACATGCCATTAACTCCGTGCGGGTGAAGTCTGACAGACACGCGTCTCCCATTAAATCGTGGACATTTGACCTTGACATTCAAAACACAGGCCATTAAACGGTGACCTTGACATGACCTTGACATGACCTTGACATGAGGTGACCGTGACCTTTACAATATGACCTTGAGCCCAGACACACATGCCATTAACTCCGTGCGGGTGAAGTCTGACAGACACGCGTCTCCCATTAAATCGTGGACATTTGACCTTGACATTCAAAACACAGGCCATTAAACGGTGACCTTGACATGACCTTGACATGACCTTGACATGAGGTGACCGTGACCTTTACAATATGACCTTGAGCCCAGACACACATGCCATTAACTCCGTGCGGGTGAAGTCTGACAGACACGCGTCTCCCATTAAATCGTGGACATTTGACCTTGACATTCAAAACACAGGCCATTAAACGGTGACCTTGACATGACCTTGACATGACCTTGACATGAGGTGACCGTGACCTTTACAATATGACCTTGAGCCCAGACACACATGCCATTAACTCCGTGCGGGTGAAGTCTGACAGACACGCGTCTCCCATTAAATCGTGGACATTTGACCTTGACATTCAAAACACAGGCCATTAAACGGTGACCTTGACATGACCTTGACATGAGGTGACCGTGACCTTTACAATATGACCTTGAGCCCAGACACACATGCCATTAACTCCGTGCGGGTGAAGTCTGACAGACACGCGTCTCCCATTAAATCGTGGACATTTGACCTTGACATTCAAAACACAGGCCATTAAACGGTGACCTTGACATGACCCTGACATGACCTTGACATGAGGTGACCGTGACCTTTACAATATGACCTTGAGCCCAGACACACATGCCATTAACTCCGTGCGGGTGAAGTCTGACAGACACGCGTCTCCCATTAAATCGTGGACATTTGACCTTGACATTCAAAACACAGGCCATTAAACGGTGACCTTGACATGACCTTGACATGACCTTGACATGAGGTGACCGTGACCTTTACAATATGACCTTGAGCCCAGACACACATGCCATTAACTCCGTGCGGGTGAAGTCTGACAGACACGCGTCTCCCATTAAATCGTGGACATTTGACCTTGACATTCAAAACACAGGCCATTAAACGGTGACTTTGACATGACCTTGACATGACCTTGACATGAGGTGACCGTGACCTTTACAATATGACCTTGAGCCCAGACACACATGCCATTAACTCCGTGCAGGTGAAGTCTGACAGACACGCGTCTCCCATTAAATCGTGGACATTTGACCTTGACATTCAAAACACAGGCCATTAAACGGTGACCTTGACATGACCTTGACATGAGGTGACCGTGACCTTTACAATATGACCTTGAGCCCAGACACACATGCCATTAACTCCGTGCGGGTGAAGTCTGACAGACACGCGTCTCCCATTAAATCGTGGACATTTGACCTTGACATTCAAAACACAGGCCATTAAACGGTGACCTTGACATGACCTTGACATGAGGTGACCGTGACCTTTACAATATGACCTTGAGCCCAGACACACATGCCATTAACTCCGTGCGGGTGAAGTCTGACAGACACGCGTCTCCCATTAAATCGTGGACATTTGACCTTGACATTCAAAACACAGGCCATTAAACGGTGACCTTGACATGACCTTGACATGACCTTGACATGAGGTGACCGTGACCTTTACAATATGTCCTTGAGCCCAGACACACATGCCATTAACTCCGTGCGGGTGAAGTCTGACAGACACGCGTCTCCCATTAAATCGTGGACATTTGACCTTGACATTCAAAACACAGGCCATTAAACGGTGACCTTCACATGACCTTGACATGAGGTGACCGTGACCTTTACAATATGACCTTGAGCCCAGACACACATGCCATTAACTCCGTGCGGGTGAAGTCTGACAGACACGCGTCTCCCATTAAATCGTGGACATTTGACCTTGACATTCAAAACACAGGCCATTAAACGGTGACCTTGACATGACCTTGACATGAGGTGACCGTGACCTTTACAATATGACCTTGAGCCCAGACACACATGCCATTAACTCCGTGCGGGTGAAGTCTGACAGACACGCGTCTCCCATTAAATCGTGGACATTTGACCTTGACATTCAAAACACAGGCCATTAAACGGTGACCTTGACATGACCTTGACATGAGGTGACCGTGACCTTTACAATATGACCTTGAGCCCAGACACACATGCCATTAACTCCGTGCGGGTGAAGTCTGACAGACACGCGTCTCCCATTAAATCGTGGACATTTGACCTTGACATTCAAAACACAGGCCATTAAACGGTGACCTTGACATGACCTTGACATGACCTTGACATGAGGTGACCGTGACCTTTACAATATGACCTTGAGCCCAGACACACATGCCATTAACTCCGTGCGGGTGAAGTCTGACAGACACGCGTCTCCCATTAAATCGTGGACATTTGACCTTGACATTCAAAACACAGGCCATTAAACGGTGACCTTGACATGACCTTGACATGAGGTGACCGTGACCTTTACAATATGACCTTGAGCCCAGACACACATGCCATTAACTCCGTGCGGGTGAAGTCTGACAGACACGCGTCTCCCATTAAATCGTGGACATTTGACCTTGACATTCAAAACACAGGCCATTAAACGGTGACCTTGACATGACCTTGACATGACCTTGACATGAGGTGACCGTGACCTTTACAATATGACCTTGAGCCCAGACACACATGCCATTAACTCCGTGCGGGTGAAGTCTGACAGACACGCGTCTCCCATTAAATCGTGGACATTTGACCTTGACATTCAAAACACAGGCCATTAAACGGTGACCTTGACATGACCTTGACATGAGGTGACCGTGACCTTTACAATATGACCTTGAGCCCAGACACACATGCCATTAACTCCGTGCGGGTGAAGTCTGACAGACACGCGTCTCCCATTAAATCGTGGACATTTGACCTTGACATTCAAAACACAGGCCATTAAACGGTGACCTTGACATGACCTTGACATGAGGTGACCGTGACCTTTACAATATGACCTTGAGCCCAGACACACATGCCATTAACTCCGTGCGGGTGAAGTCTGACAGACACGCGTCTCCCATTAAATCGTGGACATTTGACCTTGACATTCAAAACACAGGCCATTAAACGGTGACCTTGACATGACCTTGACATGACCTTGACATGAGGTGACCGTGACCTTTACAATATGACCTTGAGCCCAGACACACATGCCATTAACTCCGTGCGGGTGAAGTCTGACAGACACGCGTCTCCCATTAAATCGTGGACATTTGACCTTGACATTCAAAACACAGGCCATTAAACGGTGACCTTGACATGACCTTGACATGAGGTGACCGTGACCTTTACAATATGACCTTGAGCCCAGACACACAGGCCATTAACTCCGTGCGGTGAAGTCTGACAGACACGCGTCTCCCATTAAATCGTGGACGTTTGACCTTCACATTCAAAACACAGGCCATTAAACGGTGACCTTGACATGACCTTGACATGAGGTGACCGTGACCTTTACAATATGACCTTGAGCCCAGACACACATGCCATTAACTCCGTGCGGGTGAAGTCTGACAGACACGCGTCTCCCATTAAATCGTGGACGTTTGACCTTGACATTCAAAACACAGGCCATTAAACGGTGACCTTGACATGACCTTGACATGACCTTGACATGAGGTGACCGTGACCTTTACAATGTGACCTTGAGGATTTGAAACCTTTAAAATTTTATTTATTTAATGCCAATATTCATTTAGAAAAGATACACTTAAAATGTTTGGAAATCTGATGAGTTTCTTCAAATATACTTATGGCAAGTAAGCTACGTACAGTTCACACTATAATTTTTTTTTTCCTTTTTACACAAGGGATGCCGTCACCGAACCCGCCAATAGGAAGACAGTCACCGCCATAGATGTCAGGTCTCAAGAGGCAAGGAAGAACCCTTTACGGATTCGGAGGTTAAACACACATATACACTTTAACAACGAAAAACGGCCCTTTTTAGGGCCACCAACTTTTTCCAAAAAGGATTTCTCCAAACTACAATTATGCATTTGTTTTTTGTTTTTGTTTTTTCAGTCAGTGCCCATTTTTGGTGAGCTGGATTTTCCCGATGTTAAAAACCATCCGTACGTCTAACTCTGTCCTCGTGGGGAGGAGGCAAATAACAAAGGGAATGAATAGCAGAGTTTTTTCCCTTTGGTTTTAGACATTTTGTAAAGTCGCTAAACAGTAATTCTTCTAGTTACTAATAAAAAACATTAGTAAAATCGAGTTATTTCCCTTTGTTTTAGACATCTTTTAAGATCGGTAAACAGTAGTTCGTCTAGTTACGTATAAAGAAAACATTAATAAAATCGAGTTATTTCCCTTTGTTTTCGAACTCTTTTAAGATCGGTAAACAGTATTTCGTATAGTTACGAATAAAGAAAACATTAATCAAATCGATTTATTTTATTTTGTTTTGGAACTCTTTTAAGATCGGTAAACAGTATTTCGTATAGTAAAGAAAACATTAGCAACATGAGTTATTTCCCTTTGTTTTCGAACTCTTTTAAGATCGGTAAACAGTATTTCGTATAGTTACTAATAAAGAAAACATTAATAAAATCGATTTATTTCCTTTTATTTTAGACATCTTTTAAGATCGGTAATTACTAGTATAGTCTCTAATAAATAAAACATTAATAAAATCGATTATTTCCCTTTGTTTTAGAACTCTTTTAAGATCGGTAACCAATATTTCGTATAGTTACTAATAAAGAAAACATTAATAACATCGATTTATTTCCTTTTATTTTAGACATCTTTTAAGATCGGTAATTACTAGTATAGTCACTAATAAATAAAACATGGTTTCGCTAAACAGTAATGCTTCGAGTCACTTTTATTCCACGTGACGTCGGTTGGGTTTCAATAATAAAAAATATCACCGTAAAAGCTTATATGAGCGAAGGACTTTGAACACTGATCTGTTAAGAACCTGAAACCTCTTACTCGAATGATTGGATTGAGTATTAAATCACGAGAACTACATCGTAACACACAGTGTTAACTATTCTGTACCTTCTGTTTTCTCCCCAGCGAGCGACAGTCGATTACGGAAAAGGGAGGCAACTGCTTTTTTATTCTTTCCTGTTATATCTGTGTATATATATATATATATGTATTTTCTGTGTCTGTGTGTGTGTGTGTATATATAGATTTTATTTATCTACCCCCAACAAGGTAAGATTGACAAAAGGTCGGGAAAATGGGATTAGATAAGCCAGCGCTCGACAATTCAATATATATTTGTGATAACAGAATCAACACGTGAATTCAAATTCGCTCGTTGAATTTTCAACCGGTGAATACCATAAAAAATATCCAATAAATAAAACGCCTATGTAAACAAATAATTATTTATATATAACATTAAATATCATAGTGTTTTATTCCTTTTTAATTTGAATATGTACATTTAATTTCTTAAGAAAAATAATAATAAACTTTAAAATATTTATTATTAAGTAATGTATGACTTTTTTTTGTTAAAACCCGGGTTTAATTTAAGGCGACACACGTTTGCCGGTGAAATCTCGCCAGTGAGAAAAAATCTCGATTTATTTGATCTTAAATTTGCAATGCTCAAATAAATACAAAATTTTGAAGAAAAATATTTCTTGTGGTAACTTTTGACATTATTTGCCAACTTTCTTCGAGTGCGATAATTTACAGTTTCAAAATCGACCTCCCCTAATGTTTAAATAAATATATATATATATATATATAAAACCCACATTGGAGATCAATATACCCCCCACCCCTCTCTCTCTCTCTCTAGTTTCGGCTAGGGGCAAAGTGTAGTATCGGTTTGTGATACTACTCTTCATCTTTTCTGTCCTCGATTAGGGAATAAGAAATCCTTCGAGACTAAGGCAATTGTAATTTGTCCACCTTAAAGACCTACTTGCCCTCGTGGGGATGCAAATAAACAGGAACATAAAATTATTTTATCGTCTGTGGGGGACTTCTCCAGATTAGGACCCACGTCGGCACTTTTCGAATGTTTACATAAAGTGCCAATTCGATTTTAGCTTGGGTCCTAATCTGGATAAGTCCCCCATTTTGTTAAATATTAATTGTTTTTTGAAAATCTTTTTTGTTTTGTATTTCAAATTGCAATGTTAATAATTAAAAAAAAAATTGTATAAATTGCTATTTTTTAAAATTTTGTAATCATTGTAATAAAATTTTCAATAAATAATATATATGTTAGAGTGAGAGAGAGAGAGAGAGAGAAGGGGAAGAGACTAGCTGTATCTACCTGCCCTTACCCAGGTTGGAGGGGTCTTTTTAGAGACAAATATGTATCCTAAATATGTAGCTTACTTGCCATAAGTATAGCATGTTAAGGAACTTTGGAAAATTACTTACTTGCCATAAGTATATTTGAAGGAACTTTGGAAAATTATCTGTTAAGAATTTGAAACCTAAAACGATTGGATTCAGTTTTGATTTAAAAAAAAAATTTTTTTATAAATTACTTGTATTTTAAATAGGATTTTGAAAGTTGAATTTAATGTATTGTGCCATTCTTTGTTCATTCGAATTGCTATAAACAAACAAAACATAACTAATTTTGTTATGGTAATGTTTAAATCTCGATTTGTCAATTTTTGGGATGTAAATAGCATCCCAAACTTTTAAATTTGCTAAAAAATTTCAAGCCAACTTTCTATTCAACAGTTTAAAGGTTTTAGGTTTCAAATTCTTAACAGTTTAAATGCTTCCAAATAACTTTTCCCATTTTTAAGGGTCACAAAGTAATTTATTCTTTTATATTTAACTATTAAGGAAAGATGAAAATGGCTGACTTGTTTATGAAGAATGTACGCTTAAATGTGTGTACTTGTATTTCAAATCTGCATCCGTTTGTGTGTGTGTGATAAATCGATTTCTACAAACCTGTTTCTGCATTTTTGAGATAACGTTTCTTCTTACAGCTGCTGTAACCCCCTTCGGGCCTTCTTCTTCAGGTGGATCTTGTCGGACTCGGGAATCTGGACTGGATTTCCGACGGAAGAACACTTTAAGCCACGAGGGAGGGAGGGAGGGAAGCATGCTCTCGTTCAGGCAGCAGCAGCCATCACTTGGAGAATACACAAACGTAAGGAGACGTGTTGTTGTCGCCTACTAAACGTAAAGCTGTAATACGTGGAGATACCGAAAAGTCGGCTATGGCTGACACACACACATATGGGACAAAGTGTATATATATATATATATATATTGAAACAAACAAAAAACAAGAAAAGACAATCTTTTGATTTTAAAGAGATTCCTTTTAAGAACCTTTTTTTTATTAGTTCAAATTCTCAAATCCCCCCCCCCCCCCCCTGGAAAACAAACAGCGAATTTGTCCTTTTTTGTGTGTTTCTCTCGCAATCTTCATACGGATGTCATGAACAAAATGTCTGTTT
>CAUVYP010001103.1:0-2500 GCA_963556195.1 Sepiola atlantica | reverse complement strand
ATATATTTATATATATATATATATATATATATATATATGTGTGTATATACATATATGTATATATAAGAAAAAACGGTTGATATGCCACAAAACAGCCAAACCCAACATAAATGGTTGATAAGCCGAAAAACGAGAAAAGTTTTTATTTTTTTATTTCTTCGTTTTAATCTTTAACAAAAATGTTTTCATTTTTTATTTATTTGTTCGCCCCATCTCGGCCTCCCGACTTGGTATCCATTGAAAATACAATAGGCGTCGTTACAGTCACATTAGTGAAAATATTAAAGTTTGTTTTGGAAAGAAAAGTTGAAATAATATCGAATGATTTTGACGACACGTTCTGCGAGCCGAGCCGGCGAAAAATAGAATTTATTCAAAATGTTTACTAGCTGACGTACAAAAAATATGGGCCTGAGATAATAATTACTAAGGTCGTTTTAAAAACTACACTGATATCTTTGTGTTAAATAAACACTCCGGAAATGAGCACTCTAGACAGGGGAGGTAGAGCTGGTGAGGACTGACTATTCAATTCATAACTGTAGGGGGGAGGGGAGAATATATGGGTTCATACCTTTCCTAAGGGTTTTAGAAAATGTAATGCTGTTTTAAATAGTAGGGCAGACTGTACGCTGAAACTTTGATCTAAGAGAACTTAGATCAAAGTTTCAGCGTACAGTCTGCCCTACTATTTAATTCATAGCTTTGGAGAGGATATACAGATTCATATATTTCCTCAGGGTATTAGTGAAAGTTATGTATATATATAGTAATATATATATTTATATATATATATGAATACATATTTTTTTATATATATATGAATATATATTTATTTATATATATATATATGAATATATATTTATTTTTATATATATATGAATATATTTTTATATATATATATATATATATATATGAATATATATTTATATTTATATATATATTAATATACATATATATATATATATATATATATATATTTATATATATATATATTTATATATCTGTTGATGCATATTTCTGAATATCTATCAATCTATCTATCTATCTGTCTCTGTATATATGTTTATATTTATAGGTTTGTACATCTTTATATATGTTTATATATATATATATATATATATATAAACATATATATATAAACATATATATTACACACACACGGGCGTGTTTCTATAAACACACACACTACAGATGAACGTGTACACGCACACATTCCTTCCCCCCCCCTATCTACTTTAAAGAACTTTATGTATACATATATGTATACATAAAGAGCCTAACAGATTTTACTCGATGTGAAACCTCGTAAAACTGTTAACACTATATTTCATGTGAGAAATGACAAATTTGAAAAAAAAACTTACCTTTTTTTTTGTTTTTTTTATTGACTTTTTCTCTCGTCTTTTTGCTGTTTTTTTTTGTTTGATTTTCTTTTTTTTTTAATATCATAAAGTATTGATTTTCCTTTGTCGCGAAAGATTGATTTTCATTAAATTTTTTTTTTAATATCATAAAGTATTGATTTTCCATTGTCGCGAAAGATTGATTTTCATTAAATTTTTTTTTAATATCATAAAGTATTGATCTTCCTTTGTCGCGAAAGATTTGTCGATTTTCATTGAAATTTTGTTGTGTTTACATCCGGTTTTGTTCTGCGTGTTTATATCACGTCGGTTGTTCACAAATGTGGATTTGATTTTGATGTATTTAATGTAGATGTGCTTATTGTGAGAGATAGAGAAAGAAAGAAAGGAGGGAGGGTCATTTTTGAAGGGGAAAAATCGTCATCAAAAAAACCTTAAATATATTACATTTTCATTGAAAGTTATTACATAGTCAATCATCATAAGAGAAAGTTCAGTGAGAAATAAAAATAGTGAATTGTCGAACTCTGTTTTTGGATCGGCAGAATTCGAGCAGACGACATCGAAAGCCGTGTGTGTTTGTGTATGCGTGTAAGCGTTTGTTTTTGTTCTGCAAACGTCGCGACTCTGACGAGGTGAAGCTCTCTGATTGGTCGGTTGGAAAGCGTATGACCTCACTTTGTTTGTGTGTGCGTTGATCTCTCTCTCTCTCTTATTCTCTATGTGTGTGCGTGCGTGCGTTCTTCTTCCTCCCAGCAGTAAGCTCCTCGCTCCGTGATAGTCAGCGTTAAATCTGTGTCTGTGTGTGCGTTCGTGTCAAGGGCAGATAACTACTTTTCCCTAATTTCGTAAACAAAATTAAAAAACAGACAAAACTAATTTTAGATATTAAAAAAAATTATAAATAATACAAAAATATACAAAAATTATAAATAATACAAAATTGTTATTTTATTTTAAAATAAAACGATACGTATGTGAACAAAAGACGGTCTCTTTAAACATCGAAAAAAAATTTTGTCACGTTTCTACGTCTGGTTTTTTTTTGGTTTTTTTATATATCTCAAATTTCATCCATTGTAAATTTAATTTAATTTAATTTAATTTAATTTAATTTAAAAAAATAATTATTT
>CAUVYP010001102.1:27500-150000 GCA_963556195.1 Sepiola atlantica | reverse complement strand
TATATTATAGTTTGTGACTTGTGACTCTAATGAGAAAAGCTAGTTTTACCATTCACCCTTCAAAGTTTTATTCATTAAAAACCTTCTTAGATTTTTTGTCTTCATTGACAATATCATCATCACTAATTATAAGACAAATATCAGGAACATAAAGGCCACACAATTTACAAATACTGTAATTTGGATGATGGTATATTTAAAAATAGCACTCATAAATAATATGTAAAATGTAGGGATTAAACCATAAGGGCACATGTAATCATTTAAATGTAATCATTTAAATGTAATCATTTAAAAGCTAGTGAACCATTTGAACGTTTTTTTTTACTGATAGAATGTTTAGTATCAATAATAACTTGATAACTTTAGAAACATTAAAAGTTCCATTCAAGATTTCAGGAGTTATTCTAGTGTAAGAATAAGTGAATTATAAGAGAAAATATTTTTAATTCATAAAAGGAAACATTATCATAGAGTTTTTATAAATAGAGTTCAACTATGGCTATTCTAGTTGATTTCATAAAAACTGATAATTAATGGGGAAAAAAGTGAACAAATAAAATAAAAAGTGGAAATTCGATAAATCAACTGAATAAGCTGATCTATTATTTTTGTAACTGGCTTCTTACTGTTTTCATGTGAATTTTGATAAGGCCACAGATGAAACAGAAAACTGGTTTTTATATTAAAGATAAAAAAGTTGTTCAATAACAAAATCAGTGTCTGTCAGCTTGGCCACATTCTCAAACTTGATTTCTAAATGAACATAATCATAATTTTTTTTCATTTCACTCTGTATAAATGAAAATTTAGCTGAGGGTACTTACCATCAACAATAATTCAAATGATAAAAAAGATCAACTACTTACAGCCGCAGTAATCTTGCAGTTGCTGAAATTGAGCCGGGCTGAGCTTTTGCCACTGTGTAGCCATTCTATCTAATAGAGCAGCACTTCAGAGAATTCAGTCGGTTGATATCCTTCACCAGAGTAATGTGGGTGCACAATTCCAATGTTATTACACAGTTCAGTGTTGTTTGATAGCTTCGTTCTTTGATTTCTTCCCAACAATTTCTACCAAGTGAAAACCAATGGATGAAATGTACAAAACGAGCCACAGAATGAATACAAAAAAGCTATGAAATTGCTGGAATTTTCGTCTTCTTCCTCTTTTTGAAAAAAGCTGTAAAATTTACTAAATTGCAGGAGAATATCTTCAGATGCAGCAAATTAATTCTTTTTTTTTCGGTAAAAAGATTTTAGATAAAAAATAGCAACACAATGTTTGTACACTTATAAATGTTTAAATCCTTTCCAAATGCATTATTTCCATATTAGGAATGATTTCCCTCCAAATATATGCGAATTCTTCTGCCATATGTATCTCCAGTGAATCTATAGAAAAGAAAAGAAAAAAGAAAATAGTCAGAAATGAAATATCAACAATTGTTTTGTACAGTTCATAGAAATATCACATCAATTTTTATAATAGCAAAACAAAACAGTATCCATCAATCAAAAAAGTCTCCATCCCTATATTAAAAAAAACGCTTGTATTTAATAGATAACTCTAGATCTCAAATAGGAAGAAATGACACCTATGAGATATGTTGAAAATCCACCTCAGCACTTATGATATACGTGCTTGTAGACTATAATATACAAATACAATAAATTTGTTTTCGCTTGTTTAACTTGATAAAACAAATGAAAAGAAATGTGTCCTTGTTATACAATTATTGATTATGTGAAGTCAGAATGACATTTCTGAAACAAAAATATTCTAGTTATTTAAAAATACATATCAATAATTGGTAGCCAAAAATGTTTTCTCTGTGTTAAAAACAAAATAAGAAATATTATTAGTTTAAAGGTAAAAATATAATTGAAGTACAAAAAATACCACAGCTTAAGTAGAAGGTATTGTGACAAGTGACTTGCAAAGTTTTATTTTGGAAATTTCTTGGGAAATGATGTTTATTGTCAGTTGACATGCAGAAGTTGATAGTAATCAACTTCATAGATTGAGAATAATCCATGTTAGATGAGGTACGAAATAGTTGGAACAATATTTAATCACCTGCATTATTGATTGGTTAAGTTCATTTCTTTTAAGAGTAACTTTTTCATTAAAAGTTGTGACATCTAGAAATCATTTTAAGAGTGAAATATCCACAACCAAGAGACCGTATACCGAAATAACCAGAAACGCATTTCGTCGCAGAAATTAGGAACTCGCGATTTCTAGAAAATTTATAATTGTGTGGTGAATAATGGGCAATAGACAATTCCCTCACTATCCAATCACCATGATGTCGCTTGCATGGCAACTGAGAAGGCTGAACTGCTTGCTCAGCGGTTCACCTTAAACTCCACCTTAGACCCCACAAACCAATCTCTCTCAAATTTCTCACTGTGAACAGAAACCACACTCAATGATCTGATCATCACCCCTTCCCATGTCTGGTGTGTCATAAAAAAGCTAGAAACCTCCAAGGTGTGTCGGCCTGATCTTATCCCTGCTATATTAATAAAGAAATGCTCTGCTGAGCTAGCCCCTGTTCTCTCCAAACTCTACAACAAATGCCTTGCTGAATCTTGCTTTCTGGATAGCTGGAAAATGTGGTACCAGTGTTCAAGAATTCCGATGAAAGAACTAGCCTGCTTAATTATCGCCCCATCAGTCTCCTCTCTCTCTCTCTCTTCGCTAAAATCTTTGAATCTAGCAATATTCCAACACTTCATAAATGCTAAAATTCTTTCTGACCAACAGTATAGATTTAGGCAAGCCTGTTCTACTGCGGATATCCTAATGATCATCTCTAAATGCATATACCATACACTGGACAAGGCAAGGGGAAGTTAGGGCAGTAGCCCTTGATATATCCAAAGGCATTGACAAGGTCTGGCATGAAGGTCTTCTCATGAAAATTAAATAATATTGTATTACTGGATGAATATTTAATATAATAAGATCCTTCTAAGCTAAAAGAAAAATCCAGGTTGCCTCCAAACAACATGACATTAATGTGGCTGTGCCCCAGGGATCGATCATTCACCCTTTATTATTCCTGATATCCATAAACTACCATCCTGATGAAATTGTGTCCGATATGGATATATTTGCTGATGACACCACACTATATTCTAGACATGTGGGCAAAACGAACGTACATATATCCAACACAATGTCTGAATCCTTAGTAGAGGACCTCCAATCTGTAGTTGACTGGGGACGTAAATGGATGGTAATCCATCAAAGAAATGTATACAATATATATATATATATACATATATATATATATATATATATATATATATATATATATATATGTAAATACTAAAGCATTGCTCTTTGCAAAAATATATTACTGTGAAGCTCCTTTCTTTTAACAATTATAAGAAACCTTTTTAACCAGCGATTGCCATGCCTAATAGCACCCTACCCGAGAGTTCATCATTCAAACAAATCGGCCTAACATTCACAGGCAACATGAATTGGAACAAATACATAGAAAACATTGTCAAGGCCACTGCAAAGACGGTGAGCTCCTTCTACTGTGCTAGAAAACTTCTCACACCTGCCAGTATTCTATATCTCTACAAAGCCACCATTCGCCCATGCATGGAGTATTGTTACCATACCTCGACTGAAGCATCAACCACTAGTCTCTCCCTATTAGACAGGTGTTCAGTCTAATAGGCCCTGCACTGTCAACCAAGCTCCAACCCCTGTCCCATCGCCGCAATGTTGCATTTCTATGCTTGTTTTACAAGTACTTCAATGGGATGTGCTCTGATAAAAATAATACTTTACTAGAAACTATTTTCAAAGAACCAAACAATTCATTTTTTAAAAAGTCCTGCCTCCTATTGTATGCAGAAAGCAATAAAATACACCTGGAATTAAAGAAAGAGCATTTTAATATTCTATCGAAATAACATTAGATCACATATTTCTTTGGAGATGAGAGAAAAATTGTCACTCTGTGATTTTCATCTATCTGGCATATTCTGCAGACTTTTAGACCATTTATTCTAGTCTTTACAAAGTAATTTTAATATTAATAATAAAAAATAACTTCTATTCCAGGCAAATTATAAAAAGACACATAGGTCTGTGATTTGGTAATAAAGAAAATGTTGATAAGATAGCAGAAAAATCAAGAAAAAAAATCCTATTAAATAAAGATAATGCTGAACATTGTTTAAAAATCAAATACTTTTTTGTCCACCCATAAATAAAATGATTTCACTCAAACAAATGAAACTTACAGCATCATCAAGATGAGCAAATATAAAAACTTTTATGGAAGTTATGCACTTCCAGATTTAATGAAATCATAGAATTAGTTTAATATTTAAAGTTTTATAAATGAATTCTTTGCAATTGTTATATTTTTACTTGGCAATTATATTAGTGTACACTAAATATTGAATAATAAAGTGCATTTCACTAGCATTCTGCTGACATATATAGGTACATCATGTTGAACAAATAGTGGACGTTATCAAATACTTGAAGAACATTTACAAGTTTTCAAATTATAATTCAATAAATCAAAAAGAAAATAAATTTCTCAAACATATTTACAGACTATCTTATCAATTATCTCTGAAACAAATTTTTTAAATTGTACACAAAAATATATTCATAAAACCCAATACCGAACACAACTTTTTTCATATTTTATTATAATTAGGATTCTGCTAATTTGAGGCAGAGGTCTTTCAAGATAAAAAAAACAAAACTTTTCCACTAATATTAACGTGATTCTACTACAAATATTAAGATAAATAATTATTAAGTCGTATGCCATTACTATTTTTAAAAGAAAGGTATATATCTCTATATTAATAAAATTATGAGACAACTTCATGCGTGTGTATTTCTCGTGTCAACGTAAATTTGATAATTACATATTGAATTATTTTTATTTCTTTATTATTAATCAAATATTTATCGAAATTAAAAATGCAATTATGTAAAATAAAACAACATTTTTAAACTCCTATTTAAAAGATATTTAATTACAAAATTAATTTCACCAGAATGTATTTCGGTTAAACAAGTTAGCTATTTTAATAGCTATTATCAAAAGATAAAACAACATTTTTAAACTCCTATTTAAAAGATATTTAATTACAAAATTAATTTCACCAGAATGTATTTCGGTTAAACAAGTTAGCTATTTTAATAGCTATTATCAAAAGATAAAACAACATTTTTAAACTCCTATTTAAAAGATATTTAATTACAAAATTAATTTCACCAGAATGTATTTCGGTTAAACAAGTTAGCTATTTTAATAGCTATTATCAAAAGATAAAACAACATTTTTAAACTCCTATTTAAAAGATATTTAATTACAAAATTAATTTCACCAGAATGTATTTCGGTTAAACAAGTTAGCTATTTTAATAGCTATTATCAAAAGATAAAACAACATTTTTAAACTCCTATTTAAAAGATATTTAATTACAAAATTAATTTCACCAGAATGTATTTCGGTTAAACAAGTTAGCTATTATCAAAAGATAAAACAACATTTTTAAACTCCTATTTAAAAGATATTTAATTACAAAATTAATTTCACCAGAATGTATTTCGGTTAAACAAGTTAGCTATTTTAATAGCTATGATCAAAAGATAATAGTTAAAAACAAAGAATGAATTACTTCATAACCCTTCGAAATTTTAAAGGAATTTGAAAGCTTTAAAACTGTAGAATAGAAATCAGTTTCTGACTTTGAAATTCATGTATTAAAAGACTGAAAGTTTTGGAAGCTTACATCTAATAATTTTATAAATAGACATTAAAACGAATTTACTATAATAAAATTAGTTATAGTTTTATAACAATCTGATTCAATTAATAATTTAATGACCATACGATACTGTAATAATTAAATTTAACTTACAAAATCCTATTAAAAACTCTTGCTTCCCTTATTTTGTCCTTTACTCCTCACATTCCAAGAGCGATGTTTCTGACAAAGGGGGAAGAATTGCTGTTTTCTGGATCGGAATCTATCCATCTAACACTTATCATTGGTTATTTTTTTAGGTCCTTACATTAAGTGGCTTCATGCCTTGTCTGGAGCGATTTCCATTAAAAAAAATAATTTGGTAAAAAAAATAGAAACCAAAAAGCATAGTTTAAAAAAAGAGAAACAAAAATGAAAGTAAAAAGACTCCCGGCGAATTACGGGTAGGTACAGATATATATATATATATATATATATATATATATATATATATATATTTATTTATCTCACTACACGGATGATGCGTGAAACGACGAAACAGCTGTCTGTGGATAACTATATTTTATATCTATTATTATACTAAAACTAACAAAAATATGCCACCAGAAGGAGCATATTTTTGCTAGTATATATGACGAATGAACATATACTACACTACCCTCCCCCCCAAAAGGAGGGAGTAATGCCTGGAGAATGGTATCATAACAATAGAACAAATACTACACTACTTACCCCCTCCCGAAAAATGAGAAGATAATCTCTGGGAGGATGATATCATAATCACAAAACCGATACTATACCCCCCCCCCCCCCAAAAAAAAAAGGAGGACATAATTCCTGGGGGGATGCTATCATGTCAACAGAACAGGTATTACACTACCCCCACCTGCATTGAACATTGAAAATTAGTATGTTAGTCTAAATATAGTAAACTGAATTGAGCATTAACAGATAATAATAGTATAGTTTCGGCTTCAGATAGACAGATACAAAATCTCCATTAGTAATAAATAACAATAAGATAGAAATAAAGCGATTTATTGATTTTAGTTATGCAAGAAGAATTTCTTAACAGATATATCACAGTTTATGAATTTTCGAATTAAATCAAAGTGGAATAAATAGTGATAGTGGTTGTGACCCAACGGGTCATGGGTATATATAAATATAAGTGTGTATATATAAATATAAGTGTGAAAATCTGTATACACAAATAGAGAATACAAGTTAGAAAATAATGCTAAGTTGTAAAAGATTGTATGCAAAACTATTTTTTGTACATCTTCATTTCAGTAAAATTTGAATTTTAGTTCAATATCATTAGTTTTAGTTTTCATAACATTATGGCACATTTTTTGACAAAATTCTACAGAAAAAAATTTACTACATTTTATTTAAAAAAACGAGAAACATTCTTTAGATTACAATAGTAGAAGCCAAGGTCATTCAATTATGCATTATTTTAAATCTTAAAAGGAAAATAAAATAATTTAATAAACATTTGAAAATGTTATATGCAATAAAAAAATCAGTGAAAACTAAATTTCCTTAATCTGAATGTTGTTTACATACATTTTGGTTTGATAGCTAATTTATGGAATTGAATGGAAAATATGAACTTTTTTACATATTAAAACTAAACAATAGAAACTTAGTAAATAAGTATTACAACCCTTTTATCATATACTTACGTATGCAAACTTTTTGCTCTCTTTTCTCTTCATATATTTGTAAAGTACTTAGAGAATTTTCTTTTCTTTAGCAACAAATCCAAGTAAAAGAATATTTCAATCTGAATGGAAAATTTCAGAAAAGGTTAAATCAAACGATGTTGATGAAAGAAGTATTATGCAATTATTTAGGAGCGTTAAAAATCACCAACCACTGGTAGTGACTGCAGAATTTGAATCAATGCAATGGCCTTGTAGGCTTTAACCCTGAGAAGAGATCAGGAAGACATAAAAGGCAGTCCACTTGCCGTTAAGTAGTTAGATGAGATATGGGTGGATTCGTTTCTCTTCATTTAATAGAAGACTACCATTGGAAATGCTCAATATAGCCGCTACAGAAAACACTTATATTCATTGCGATTAGCATAGCAAATATAAGAAAATATTAATTTATCAACATCACTTTACTAAATCTAAGCTCCAATAACAATAAAAATCATTTAAAAAACACATCATCTTATCAAGATTCTGTTTTTTATAAACACAAAGAATTTTTTTTTTAAGTTTAAAGAAATATTTTATTGGATATCGTTTTTTAACACCGAATAAAGGATACTGCGAAATAAAAGACAGGTGCATTTAACTTCATTAGATTCAAACCCAGTAACCTTAACCTGAAGACATGAAGTAAAAGGAATATATTAATTTGCAGCAAATTAAGGCTTATTTATTAAAAACAACTTTATTTCCAGTTCCGAGTTAAAATTAATTCGGAATGATTTGATCCAAACCATATTTACGATGCACTCTAGGAAATTGCCATGTGATTTTTAACATAATAATCTGATAAAACATTGCTGCTTCATTGTTACAGCTTTAGTTTAGATTAGGTTAAATCTGCTGTATAACAAGTGCACAATGCATTTTTGGTATGCAACAAATTCAATTATATTAAATCATTCCGTATATGGTTGTACAGTAATAATCAGTAGAACTCTTTGAATATGCAAACATGAAATATACCCTGACTTGAAAGATCATAAAACTGGAAAAAGACAAAATATGAAATTGCTGTTTTTTTTCTGAATAAGATCTGAGAGTAAAATCATGAGTTCAAATAAAGACAAGTGTTAGAGATTACATTTTCATCTGATCATTCTAAATTTTAGAACGAACAAACAAACGTGATCAATTATATTTATTAAAACTTAAGTATATTTTTTGCTATTCTCATTTCATATTCTAGGGAGGTGAAGGTGGTTAAGTGGATAACGACGCAAATTGACGACATGGTGTGCTAAGTTCGAATCCAGTCGGTTCCACAGTACCACTATAATTTAGGGATGTTGGCAACTATTATGTGGTCTCTTCTGTAAGAATATCAACAGAATCAATCTGGTCAACAAAGTTATTAGTTATTCATACGAAGATAATATTTTATAGTCCAACTGAGATGAACATACACAGTATGCATGAATTATATCCAATAAAATGTTGTGCTAATATTTAGCTTCATGACAAAATGGTAATCAAAACAAAAAACATTAAAATAAAAACGAAGGAGTTTGAGAGAAAATATCTATGTAGTATTGTTGAAAAATAAATTCAATTAAAAAGTCTATTCTATTACCATAGCAATAGTTTAAAGCATATGTTTGTCAAATATATGAACAGTAAATCAACTTTTATATAAAAATCATTTAGATAGGTAGAAGATTATGAGATTATTTAAGTGTAGTTTTACAAAAAAAAAATATTTACCTTGAACTTTATGAGCGAATATTCAATACAGAGATTAACAATTATTTTTGACTTCTGAACGCTTAACAAAAAAGATTAGCTCAAACAATGATTTTATTTTGACAATTAATTCCATCTCTTTCCTCGCCTTTTTAACTCAATAAATCCATTCTTTTCATTAGATGAAGTTTATATAAATGGCATGATCATTTTATTGCACTGATAATAGAAACTTTCTGTAGGTATTGATAATTACATGCAGAAAAAAATCACTATCAGCTACAATAAACGAATTTGGTTTAATTCTGAAGATATCTCTTGCAAATATAAAGAAATATTTCATTTTATTGTAGGTTGAGAAAAGATAACCTTTGTTTAAGGATTGTACCTTCATTATAGAAACCGAAATAAATTTTATTTCTGCAAACACTTAAAATATATTTTTTTATTTGAAATGGGAAAATTATATATATAAACAACACACATTTAAAAAAGAGAAATAAACTAGAAAAAAGTACAGGGTGTTATAGGAAGACCACTGTGTTTTAAATTGTATGAAACAGTGCCCAGTACCAAAATAGAAGAGTCAGTAAAAACAATATTAAACTAATGACTGTAAACCAATTTGTTAATTGAAGTTTTGTGCTGTTTAAGAAATTATTATCCACCCCCCTTCTCTCTCTCTCCTCATACACACACAAGTAATTGTTTTGTTAAACTTCCATCCTAAATATTTCTATTATACGGTAGGTTAAAAAGATGACAGAAAAGGTACAAAAAATTCTTACCATAGTCACCAAATGTACCACTATAATATTTTTCCTTATGGCATGTTTAAACTAAATGTATAAATTTGATGTAACTTATTCATATTTATTAGTTTCATTAAAATTTGGAAAAGAAGTTTATTTACTTTCACAAACATTTGTACTTTAAAACGATACTTCAGAAAAAAATAATTACAAACAAAATTAAAAATATAACATAAAATTAACTAAAATTAGATATTTTTCCCTAAAGAAAAAGTTATGAAGTCGTTTATATTAGGTAACTACTGCATCAAATAAAGTTTCTTGTTGTGATTAGACAAGATAAAACAAAATTGAACACATTAGAAAATCAACAATAACTAAAGGAAACATTTTAATGCATTTTCTTCAAATTATACAAGATTAACAATTGAATAACATAGTTGCATCATTCCATATTAAATGAACAACCGTCAGACCATGATCGCCACAGAGTTTTATTTTTTCAAATTGAGTACACTGTTTAACATCTTTAGATCAAAGGGTTCCATAGATATAACCTTTACCAAAATGTGATTTTCTGAAGATAGTGATGAAGTTTGAAAATCAATCTCAGTTTAATTTGCATCCACAAATCTTATGTATAAATGCCAATTTAAAGTACTTTGTTCCAAACTTTTAACAACAAATAACAAAAATTCAACTGATTTCATGATCATGGTTGTTATGGGAATATCAGCATTAAAATAGTTTTATTCTAAAGCTATAAAACTTTACCATATTGAGAAATAAAAAATGTTAGCATGTGATAACAGATGCCAAAACCTGCCATTTTAAATTTGGTTCAATTCAGTAAAACCCTTGTATCCCAGTTCCAAATCAAACATTTTATAAATATCTTGTCATAAGACAGAAAAGAAATTGTCAAATTCTAAAAACAAACTGAAGATAACTTTTTGAAAAATGAATCGTCAAAGGTTAAGGTCAATGTCAACTTTATTTGACCTCTAAACAAAAATACATATATCATAGTTTAGAGCTAAGTACTTTAGAATGCTATACAAATAAGTTCTGTTGGTGCAAAACACAACTGAGATATTGATTTTTAAACTTTGTTACAATCTTAGAAAATTAACATTTTAGGCAAAGGTCAGAGGGTCGTATCTCTAGAACGCTTTGACCTAGAGATGTCAAACAGATACCATTCAATTTATTCACATGAAGATCTATAAGTGTACCAAATTAAAAAAAAACTCTGTGCCGATCATGATTTGTTTATTTGACATATTTTAGAATAAATAAACTTAGTTTTTGAGTAATTGATTATTTTATTAAAACATTTTTTTATATTAAAGTAGGAAAATATAAATTGAATCAAACTACAAAAACTGTTTAATATATGAAAAGATGAGCAAAAGAGAAGAGATGTGCAAAATTATGAAATGGCAACTATTCCAATTTTATAAACCATGAATGTTATTATAATAGTAAAATGAAGATATTAAAGTAGATAATTTTCCGGCATCTAGGGACCTCTACAGTGAAGGGGTGGGATTTTACTGTTAGTTGGGTGGATCAGGGCTATTTACATTGAGGGGTTACAAGTGCAGTAAGTTCATCAGAGTACATTCCGTAGAAATACTTGTAAAACAAGCACAGGGATGCAACATTCGGGTGATGTGACATGGACTGGAGCTTGGCAGACAGTGCAGGACCTATTAGGTTCGAAATTCCTTTATGAATCCTGCCCAAGAGGGAGAGAATAGTGGTTGGTGCACCAGCCCAGATGTGGCAACAATACTCCATGAAGGGATGACTGGTGACCTTATAGAGATATAGGATATTCTAATAATCTCTTCACTAAAGTAAGGAACTTGTAATGAAAGAGAGAGGATTCTGGAATGTCACATCTGAGGTGACAAGAAATATGAAACGGTTGAAAATAATAAGAGATAAAAGAAAAGACAAGTTTTAAGGTTCAAGATATTAACTTGTCCAAATACATAGAAGCATTAGTTGAAGTGATTAGAGTTATTTGCTGATAACTATCTTCCTAAGCATAGAAATAAGAGCAATAAGTTTAGTTCAAAATTCAAATAGTTTACTAACTGTACTTAACACGTAACAATAAGGAGGTTAGTCGAATTGAAAATACGTTATAGTCAGTTAATCAAATAACTAAACTTTTATTAAGTTGTCAACACTAAATTTTCGATGATTAGCATTCTTTCAATAGTGAATAGCACAATAACAACATTTACAATAATAATAAATTAAACAAAATTAAAAGATACCAGCAACTGAAAATTTAAAGTTATATTTTATTTTCAGTAAGGTATCTGTTTGTGTGTGTACAGTCTTATTCCAGAACTTCCTGAGAAGTGATGTTAAACATGGAATTGTACAGAGCATCTCTGTTGAGCAATGTTTTCACATAAGTTAACCAAAAAAGTGACATATTGAATTGATCAGTGAAAAAACATAATTAATGAAAATAAATTTAATTTTTTAAATAATGTATAGAAAAAATATTGTTAATATTATGTTTAATAAAAAACGAACATATTTTCTACTCATTTGGTTGTTATCAAAAAGTAAAATCAATAAAGGGCATGAATGATTTCTATGCAAGAAATATAAATGTTGAATGCAATAAGACAGATTTTATATGAAATATTTTTCTTTCTTAAAAATATGTTATTACTCAAAAGGTTTGTAAGAATTATTTTAACCATTAAAATAAATATTTCTGTACAAATCTTTTGTAATGAATATTTGTAAAGAAAATTTCACATTGTATTATCGACTGAATGTAACAACAAATGGAATAGTTTGTCAACATGTTTAGACTAAACACAACATATCAATATTAATAATATTAAACATCAATTTTATAATTACAAAACTTATGTTTATTCTGAACATGTCTATTATAACAGATTTTGTCCTTTTATTAAAGCCCAAAGTATTTCAAACTGTCTCAAATATTTGTAATCTACTATTTAGATATTTACAATTTGACACACACAATGCACTTACTGGAAAGGTTTAAAGTACTTCAATGACTGAAAATGTTAAGTGACTCCAAAATAACATAAAACACAGAAATGTTCTGATAATGAATTTGGAGAAGAACTTGATTCAGTCTATTTATGCATAAATAGATTGAATGAATAATTAATAAATGTATCAATATAGAATAGATGTTTCATAGTTAAAACATTTTTTATAAAAAGCCTTAAACTAAAAAAAAATGTAATAAGATACTATTAATCAGATTGATTTTGTTTGTGATTTAATATTGTCCCTATGTGCTTGCCTCCCCACGAGGGCAGAGTTAAACACAAAGTCGGTTTTTAAGATGGGGAAAATCCAGCTCTTCAAAATGAGGAAAAAAATAAAAATTGCCTCAGTCAAAAGTAATTCTCCTTCATTGACTGAGGACAGAAAAGATGAAGTGTAGTATCAGGACAGATCATTAGTGAAATTATTAGTAAAATAAATACAATCATTCTTCTAATCTTCAAAAATTAATTTTAAAGAAAAGACTTCATAAGTAATAAAATAAAATAAAAGATTTCGAATATATGCAAAGTTAACTTAAACCAAGAAAATGAAAAATATCAAAATACAAAAAGACTAACAAAAAACTTATGAAGAGATATTTATAGTTAAATGCATAAACCTTTTTTGATTATCAACAAAATAAAATAAATCTCATCATTTTGTGAAAATCTGAAAGCAGCATTCGAATAACAATGTAATTATTAATAAATCTGAAAGAAACAAGGATTCTTACCTAAATGTATATTTATGATGCGGACGACTGGTATTACAACCTAAGTGCACTGGATTAGCGTCACCAACCAGTGTTGTTAGAATATTCAGATTGAAGTCACATACATATTGGATATACAATATGTTGCTGCTAGATCCAAATAGATTTACATTAACACTAACCTGCACTTGCATACATCAATATATGTGATGGATTGATAGGAGGCTTTTCAGGTGAACATAAAGAGGCTTATCATCACAACAACCGCACCTGGATTTAAGCAATATCCTCAAAAGTGATTTACTTCAACAACAAATTAATACCTGTAAACAGTGAATCTTACTTAACAAATAGAAACACGCCTGCAGGGAGTGGACACCAGGAGGGAAATCCTAGCCGACTTGGAACGAGTGAGAAAGTCTTTGAGACAAAAAAAAATCAAGCCATATAGGATAGAAGAAAACATTCCTGGGAGAGGTTGAGAAATAAAAAAAAAATTGTATTTTTATTAAAAATATTTGGTAAAAAGAGTAAAAAGTTTTGCATAAAAATAGAAACAAGGATTAATGCTTGCTAATTGCTAAGAAGTTAATTGCTAAAAAGATAATTACTTGGTAGTTGCTAAAAAGAAGTGAGTTCAGAATAAAAATGGTGGTGGAAAGAGTGAAAAGTTTTGCATAAAAGTAGAAACATGGAGTAATGCTTTGAAGTTACTAAGATAATAAATTGCTTGGTAGTTGCTAAAATGATTAATTGCTTGGTAGGTTCTGAGAAGGTAATCAATTGCTTGGTTGTTGCTAAAAATCAAGAATTTTCTTTGTTTTTATCAAGGCCCAAAGACCACTCAAGGATAATGGTTAATGCGTTTGTCAGGTGGATGATGAAACAACATTGTGATGATTGGAATTCGATTATTTAAGAGGACGGTTCAACAAGAACATGTTAACATTGGATTTGAAAACGACCATCTTGTAGTCAGCTGGGAAGCAACCCTGTGGCACTGTGTTCCACAGACGGGCAGTTTTTGGAAAGAAACTTTGCTCATGGAAGTTTTGTTAAGTTTTAGGTACACAGAAGAGGAAGAAAATGAAATTATTTACAGTGGTTGTAGCTAGACGAGTTTTTATTGTGATTGTTTTACAGGGGTCATACATTGGAGCTCAGTCGAGCACCTACCATGGAAATAATGATAGAGTAGAGAAAGACTAGCAACCTCTCTTCTGTGAGAAAGAAGCTGTAGGAGAGAGAAGAGGACATCCCCACAAGATTTCGAAGTCGGTTTTGTACTCTGCCAAGGCAGGAAAACGTGCTCTGCAGACATCTATATTTACATTTATAGATTATGATGCGTATGGCAATGTTTTCTTTGTATGTCCAAGACAGAAGATATTATGCATGGATATGATAAGAAAGCAGAAACAATTGTACAGGAGACAATAATTATCTCTCGAAACATTGATTAGTATTATTGGATGATGTAGTTTTAAATTAAGCTTTGCTACTCAATGTTACAAGTACAAAAGAAAACGTTACAATTCTCACAGAATTGGATGAAAATTCTTGTATGGCCATATTAATATTTCAAATAAAATAAAATTTATTGGCAAAATATAGCAAAGTGCAACCAGACATGTAAACAGTTAAAAGATGTGGATATCTATATGCTGTCCTAGGCGATTTTAAACTTGGATATGGTAGGCATCGTCACTACCTTTTCTGGTAGACTGTTCCATAGAGTAGAAACAGACAAGAGAATGCTGTCGAAAAACTCCTCAAAAAGTAGATTTAAATTCCTGTTGATGATATTGTACGCCAAAATCAGGTCCCATTTTATCCTTCGTTGTTCAAGTGATGATGAGCGACCATGATGCATCCAACACTGCCTTGAACTTTTTGATTGTCTGCAGGCTTATAAGAGCTTCTGGCAGCTTGTTCCACGGTGCAGCAAAACAAACCAAAAAAGATGCCTTCAAACGATTCGGACGAAATCGTCTCAGGTAAAGCTTCTCTAGGGTTCCATGAAGCCCTCTCTGTGGAGCTGATATGAAGAAGAGGTTATGAGGCACATTGTAGTTGCTGCACACGATGTTAAAGGTAAAGATGAGGTCGCCACATATCCACCTACATTCCAACGAGTACAGTTTGAGGGCCTCCAATCATTGTTTGTAGAACTTTGTGTGGAACCCATGGACCATCCGTGTCACAAGCCTTTGAAATTCGCTCCAGGTGCTGGATATCCTGAAAAAAAAATAGGGGGATGAATCTTGGCTGCCATATTCTAGGATGGCTCGCATCAGAGACACATACAGTGGTAGAAAGATGTCAGCTGTCACGGTAGCAAAGGAACAGTAGATAAAAAAGAACACATCACAGGCCTTATTTGCTGCATGAATGCATTGAGCAGTATGAGTAAAGGAAAAATCAACCACAATGCCAGAGGTCCTTGGACTGCATTGTCTTGTTCAGAATCAATCAGCTAGGTTCAAAATCAAGTGGCGTGTTGGGTGAAAAACTGACTGGAAGGTGGTTGCATCTATTGACATTGAGAGACAAATCCCATAAGTTTGACTATCTTCAAACTTGATTAAAGAATCTATGCAGTCACTTCTGGGAACAATAATCTTGATGTCATCAGCAAAAATAAGAACCTTCTAGATGATGCCCTCTTGCAGATGATTGACAAAAACCATGAACAGCAAGGAACTCAGTACCGAGCCTTAAGGGATTCCAACTACATTAAAAACACCAGACAGAGAGCCGTTGACTTGCACTCAAAAGTTACGGCCAGCAAAGGAGGCTCCTATTCATCTCACCACTTGTGGTTCAGAGCCATAGACCTGGAGCTTGTAGAGCAAAAGTCTATAATTCACTGAGTTAAGGCCTTGAAGACAATGTCGACTGCATGGCCATCATCCATGATTTTAGTGACCCACATAATCAGGAGATTTGTCAGTACGAAGCCGTGTTGAACTTAAGATATTGATGCTGTGGTCAGAAGATGAAACATCACGGCTGACTTAAGAAAAGTCTGAAAGTCTTTGCAGACGTAAAGGTGAGTGAGACTGGCCTGTAGTTGACTGTATCCTCTCGGTAACCCTTCTTGAAGATGGGACAAATTGTCGCTGTTCGCCAGTCTTCAAGGATGTCATCAGTTTGAAGGAATAGGTTAAAGAGCCGAGTGAGTGAACCGCTGATGGTTGGAGAGAGTGTTTGGAGTATTTTTGGATGAAGACTGTCTGCAGTATTCTCTTGAATATGTGTATGTGATCTGGTTAGCTGCTACTTTTTGGCACAGATGGAGAACAGCTTCACTCACCTAACTCCTCTGGACAGGGTTTATATTTGTTTTGGTTGCCCAAAATGTTGTGTGCCTTCTAAAGAACTACTTGGGCCTTTTGCAATATTCCTCATTTTCTTTCTAAATCATTCTATGACAATACATAAAAATCATCCACTCTCAGAACAGACTAAATGCAGAAAGTTTTCATCTACACAAAAGTGTCAAATGTTGTGCCATTTCTCTTATAGTGTCAAGGAACAGATTCCTTATGTTTGAAGACAAGAACATGCATGAAGAGTTCTTGGCCTTATCAAAGTGTAGTATCTGTTCCGATGGATACTACACCCTATAGAACCGTGTTGTCTTGACCTTCGGGGCTTGATTCCGCCGGTCTATGGGTTTGTCCTGTGTAGTTCTAGGAGGTCTACCCTCCCAGGCTTTGCCTCCCCTCTTTGGGGAGGAGTAAGTTTATTGCTTACTGCCTGAGGCGCCCCTACCAGGGAATGCCGACGGGGCTGCCCAGGCAATTTTTAATGACCAGAGTGCTTAACTTCTCGAGTGCTGGTTTTTTCTAATCCCACTTTCCCGACCTTGTGTCACATCTTACCTTGTGAGAGGTAGATAAATAAAATTCATTTATCTATTTTTTTAGCCAATCATATAGACATTTGGGTAAAAGAATGTCAAGTGTATTTATTGCAAACTAATTTTGATAAAGACTTCTAGAATCATACATACTAACAAGGTGGTGTTAATTGTACCACACTCATACCTTTAGCCTTTCCTCATAATCCTTTACATAGTATGAATCTCATTGTTCATTAATGTAGACACATACATAAGTCGCTTTAGGCTAATCTTTATGTTATAAATGCGCCATATTAAAATGGACTTTTCAGAGATTTCTTTCAACAAAGAGCATTATTTATGCAAATAAGAATTACATGAATCAGCTAAATCCCATCCATTCACTGTGGAGGTCTCCAAATACCGGAGAGCCTTCTACTTCCATAGTTTCTTTCTTTGTGCTGCCGGCCTTTGGAACTCCCTCCCTGCATCCTGTTTCTTCGACAGTATTGACATGCAGAGGTTTAAAACTAATGTAAACAGGCATCTCGCCGCACAGCTCCCAACTTAGGATAACACCTAAAACATACACCCTAATTCTCAGTAGCCCCTTACGTCTACAGTGATGGCTTGCCTTGTTTGGGGTGAAATATGTTTTTAAAAATTTTTTTAATTTCTGTTTAATGAAATATCAACATTAAACAATTATAGTTTTCTGCTTATTATCCTTTCATACAGCTAATAATTCATATAGTTTTAGAATTTCTTCTTTTTTTTTGAAAATGTATCTAAAATTATAAAAGCCAGGTGTTTATTTTTTATTTTATGAATTTAATACTACTAAATGTTCTTAAATCTGTTTTTAATAAATTCTTAACATCTATTTAAATAATGCACTAAGAAATTTCGTTCTTGTACGTACATTATCACCAATCCCACTTTAAAAAAAAATGAGATTGCCCAAGATGTCATGCAAAAAAGTAATTTGTTTAAATTCATCAGTTGTTACTATTCTGTCGAACGTTTAGAATTTAATCAAGCAACTATAAAAGTCACCGAAAAACCGCAATTCATTGTGACTGGTAATACAGTAAATTAGTGTTAGGGGTTTTGATCATATTTAGTAGCTTTTTAAAAAATGACAATTCAACAGTTAGTGCATTAAAGGAAAGATACAGAAACTTGTTACATTGTTCTGCTATTTTTTCCTGTGATATTTTGCCCTGAATTTTTTAGATTTAAATATTAATTAGGTCATCTGCTCCCACCTCCAATTATTTTAGTTACTGTAATTCCGTTCAATGCTCGAAAAATGTACAATTTCTTTAGTACTGTGTGTGTGTGAATAAAAAACAGAGAGTGAAAGAGAGAGAAGGGAGAGAGATAGAGAGAAGGGAGAGAGAGAGGGGAGAGAGAGAGAGAGAAGAGAGAGGGGAGAGAGAGAGAGAGAAGGGAGAGAGAGAGGGGGAGAGGCCATGCCTAGTCACGTTTTGTACGTACATTATTATTACTTTTGCGTCTGATCACCAAAGATAAGTAATTAAAATTAACTGATGTCGCTAAAGTTTTTCTTAATTTACTCATTTTAGAATGAATTATTCTTTGCATTATTTTAATGCAATTTTAACACATGAAATTGTTACAATTTGAAATGCAGAACAGTAAATGAATATATAATAAGCAAAATATTACTGCATAATTATCGATAAAACTTCTACAGAAACAACTGCGGATGAACTATGGATCCGTTCTTATCCATATTTGAAATCTAAACATGAACACAACTCTAAGCCAATTAGCTAAACTAGCAGAATGCTATAAATGTATTCTGTACAAGTTTTATGATGGTTAGTACTGAAATTTTGAACAATCTGAATAAAAACAAAAATATAACCTCTTAATTCTTGACAGAACAGTGCTATGCAAGTTACACACACACACACACACACACACACACACACACACACACACACACACACACACACACTGCTCCTTAAAGCTAAATATTTAGAATATATTTTGGAGTGTAAGAAGTTAATACAAAGAAGGAAGTTCACAAGCAGAAAAATAATCCAAGGGTTACTTAAAGCAAACAAAGAGGTTAACTATTCTTCAATGACTCAGGAATTTTCTTAACATCACAAGATGCTTGCCATCACTTACATGTTAAATCCACATGCCAATCAAGTATGAAAACATTCAAATTCGCCATCATTCTCTATCATGAATAAGCGGTCAATAATAAATTCAAAATCTACTTCATGTGTTGCATTCACACCAATTATTCCACATCCTGCGACTGAATTCGATACAATTACATCACTATGATAACTTTCTAGGGTGTTATTTTGCAAAATTAACTGAAAAATGAACCTCTTTGAGTTTACAGGATGATAGCAAAAGAGATCCAATTTCAGTAACCAGCTAAGTTCAGTATTCATTCTTTCTGGGCATGAGAGGATTTCATCATAAAAAGTGATCATTTGTTGCTTGGGAAAGTATCTTAAGGGAGGAGACAGAGATATTTGGACAGAATATGGTGAAGTCAGTCATGGATGGTATCAACTGCAAACAAGCAAAAAGGGATAGCAGAGGTGATGGAACAGTTGAAGATTTCTGCATGTTTTCAGCAGACTTGAAGTACATGTTTCACAAAAGTATGGAAAATAATTGACCATCTGCATTTATTAAAAAATCAGAAAAAAATATGCAAAACTTGAGGCTGAAGCTGGAATGTTATATTTTCAAGACAAATTCAACTAATTCAAACTCCTTGGCTGCCAAAATAGTAAACATTTCCAGTACTAGAACACCTTCATTAATGACATAACTCCTGTGTTGTGAGATCTAATACAGGCTTTTCATGAAAGTAACTAGAATCTGTAGTAAGTCTAGCTATTTTTTGTATTTCTGTCGACTACAATGTACTATGAAGGCTGTGTAGCCTTATCTACTAATTTCCCGAGATATGACTTTTCAAAGGTTAACTTTGTAGTTTATCATACATCACAAAGTTGTAGGGTTTCTATCAACCAAGTGCTATTATTAAACATGAAAAAAAAATGATGGAATCTCAACTTTATTGATGCAGATGAGTAATACTAATTCCATCATGATTTCTGCATCAATTTCAGAAGTTGATGAAAAATGTGTTTTAGAAGCTGTTGAATAATACAATGGCAATCCATGTGATTTCACAAAATACAAAGAGCTAGTTAACGTTATCACCAAAAAAACAACTTGAAAAAAAGTGGGCTGACTTTCTCCTGAACTGGTTTTTAATTGGGGAAAAGACAAGAAAATAGTTTTACCAAACTTGTTTGGAAGCAACATCAGTTGGCCTTTGTGTGACGATACTATTCTCTAAAAAAGTCAAAAGTCAAGGCAGATGCTTCTTAAATATGACATGACTAAAGAAACTGTAAAATTGTTAAGAACCATTGAGATGCAAGATTATGTAAGTTTGATATCAAACAATTATTGGAGTCAGAAATAACCCTTAAACTATTCTTTCTAACAAAAAATGGGTATCTAAGGAAACCAAACAAGGCTTTACTTGCAACAACAAGAATTAAGAAACTGATACCAAAAGATAAATATCATTTTTACCATCAAGTCGACATAAAAAGATGACAGTCATAGACTTGATGGGATCTGCTAGGAAGGTTCCAATTAAAAAGAAGTCGCTTAAGACATTTTTTGACCTCTACAAAGTCTGTAGAGTGCATTTAGAGCTTTTAGTTAGAATTCTCAGAGGATTGACATAGTAAACGGTAAACAATGTCAAGACGTAAACCAGTGTGAGGATTTTAACTTCTATTTCCAGATTCGCTCAACCACGACCTGTGGATATGGACAAATTTTAGAGACTCTCCAAAAACAATGCATCAAATTTTCATCAACTTGACAAATGAAGCCTGACACGTTTATATTCTTGGGATCACACGAAGGATGAAGCATTGGGCACAAGCAGTTTTCCAGATTCAAGTATTACAAAGCATTTGTTCAAGAAGCTGATGATAGAATGTTAGTCTCATTTGATGATCAATGCAACCACATCAATACTTCTTTCGTATTAAGAGATGATTCTGTATTTTTTATATTTCTATTTGTGTCTTTTTATTAAGGACAACTGGCCACTTTTCACAAATAGAATAACACAGCATTAGGAATTGCTGTGCTTTACTAACCTCATTACTAACATAGTGACTTTAGTGGGTATTTCAGTTTCAATGTCAAAATATAATGTTATATTCATTATGGAATAGACAATTGAATTGATGCGTGGAGAATATTAAACTAGGAGTTGAGTTGGGTTCCATGTAAACATTCACATCAAGAGACTTTGACTTTAGATATTGTAAATACACTATCTCAATTTATAGAAAAAGAAGAGGGGCCATGTCAGATTTGATGGTCATTTTTGAACACAAAATGGCTACTATTTGATTGGAGATCGGCTCACTTTAAAGCCAATAATTTCTCTATATATTGACCAATTTCAGTAAACTTGGTATCATTTTTAGGACTATGATTATTCTTTCAGGGAAATATAGTATAAATAAAAATAATGAAAGTAATTGTATTATCAATGACAGAAAAAATTAAATTTTATTGAGAAATGCTAAAGAATATTTTAATTTTATTTACATAGAAAATTATTTACACAGAGAAACTAAACATTTTTAGTGTTTTATTGTGGTCTTGTATCGGGTTATTAAAAATGATCCTGTTAAAAGCAAATGGTTTATAACCTGACTCTGAATCATGTAATGATATAGGCACGTTTGACGACTAAGAAAGAGTCTTGATTCTCATTTGCAACAAAGCAATTTGCTTTCTTCAACATGGTCTTGCACATTTCAAGCAATTGCAAAGAACAGGAAATTCTTAAGGAATACATTGTCCAACAGTAACAACAGGCTGTGCATCTTTTTATCTCATGTGTAGCCATACATAAGTGGATCCCATTTTATTTCTCTAGTGAAAGCTGAATGGACCCACAGATGACACTGTAAATAGGCACATATAGAACTTTATTTGCATACATTTTTTTGTATTAATAAAAATAATTATTTTAACTTAATTATGTTTACTAATATTTATTTCAATCTATTTTTGTTTATTTCTTTTCCAATTTTCAATTCTTATAAACAATCATCAAATAATTTTCTGAAAATTACAATGAAAAAAAATAAAACAATTAAAAATTAAATGAAAGTAGAAATGAAAGAACAACAAGTGAAAAAAATAAGAAAAGAAGAGGTCAAGTGTAAAGTTTAAAACTAAACTCGTGCAAGAAACGGAAGTAGAGGGTAAATTTGGCTGAATTTGGAAACACTTCTTTTTATTGCCACTAGTTTTGATTATAGCATTCTGTATTCATTGGTTTGGGAACAAAAAGGATGCAATGCTTTCAGTAGGCAAACAAAAGTAAAGTCAATAAAGTTAGCACTCGTCCCCTATTATGATTTTACATCATTCATATACATACAATACTTTTTTATGTAGTCACATTTTGAAGTATTATGTCATTTTGAAATGTCCAAAGTTTATACAGTTGTATATTAGATTTCTTTTTCAATATACCAAAATATAAAAAGATATACAAATTCTATTAATTTCATTTAAAATTTCATTAGTAAATCTGATCGCCTTTAAAAGATGAATAATAATGTTTGTCTATTTAAATAATTGTTTGATGTAATAAGAAAAAATGTAAAATGCTTATATTTCAAATGCTAAAACTAATTATGCGTCATTTTGCAACTGTCGATTCTTTTTATTCTTTTCATTCTTTTTAAAATATAAAAAGAAAGACAAAAATACTGGGCGTATTTTTGTTATTGACTTAAAAAATCCTCAGATTAAATTGATTAGGTGCCCTATATTTACTATTAGTATGGGGGGGGGGCGTCTAAATCTCTTCTTTATAATTTTCCTAAATTTATTATGAAGTTAAAGCAGGCGAACATACAGCACAAACATATATGTTATCATAAAATGCAATGTTGTGCATTTCATTAACTGACAATGCAGATTAATCAATTATGGTTCTACATTTATTCATACTTTTGACCTTGACTGGTTGCATCGAAAAATAGAAAAACTTGTTTTTGTCGTTAACTTTTTTTGTTGTAAAAAGGTTTAAATCAAGATTAAAACAAATACAAGTGCACAGTACAAATGAAAGAAAAGGGAGCTGAAGCAATCGGGGTGGGGGGGGGAATAGATCTGAGACAAATGTAACAAACATATATGGGGAGGGGAGGGGGGTGTAAAAAGGTGAGACTAGCAGATAACTCTAGAAAATAGGTCTGTGGCACAATCAGAGGAACCGGCTCTATCTGAATGAACAGATCATTCAACAACAAATGTCCTTGTAATTAATTAAGGCTTTTAGTCGACATTCACCCGAAACTTTCCACTTTCCATTACTAATTCTTAATGTATGAAAATAAATATTATTACAAATAAAATGTCAGCATAATAATGGATAGTAGCACGGTTCATGGAAAAATCTCAGCGTCATAAGTTTTCATTTTATTATTTTATGTACTTATTTTACTATAAGAATACCCATCCCAGAACGGGTAAAATGAATTCCCCCAAACAGAACAGTTTTGCACCACTTTTATATCCTTTTACGAAGATTAAAATCAATGGATAATGATATTAAATCTTATGTCTAGAATCCTTATTCCAATTTTGATCAAAATCCATCACATGATTTTGATAAAATAAAATGTCTAAAATTTAAGGCTTAAGCTGAAAGGGTCTTAAGGAGAAATTGAAATTCAGGGAATCTTATTTAATTCGTGTCTAATGACTATGGATCAAATTCAATGCAAATCAGATATATTTGAATTTTCAAATGGAAGGCTGTATCCATAGTATGCCTCCTAAAAATCATTTTAAATACTTCAAAGAAACTGAAATTTGAGGAATAGTTATTAATTGATGTCTAATACCTATTGTTAGAATTTCACAAAAATCAAAGATATTTAAATTTCTACGAAAGGCTTCCACCCTCTTTGCATAAAATGTAATTAAACTAAATATAGCCAGCATTATGATTCCCTATGCTTAGTAGCTGTGTTCGAAAATTCATAATAGTCGGTTAATTAGTTTAGGGGTGAATCCTGTACATTCAAATATATTAACATGTACGCATACCTTACTTCATATGGATAGAGATAAAACGTTATTTATTTAAATTTCAATACAGACATTAAATATGAAATAAGTACAGAAATAATGTGGATTGAGGAAATAAATTTAATATTTTTTAAACTTAAAATAATTTTAATAAGAGCACTATCGATTTTTGTTATTAAGTTAATATTTGATATAGTAGAAATATTTCAGATGTTAATTACACATAATTACTAAGGGGCAAAAATGAAACTTCAGTTTAAAAAGTTAGGGAGAAAGGAAAAGAAAAGAAATACAAAACATATACATCCGATGGATGGAGAAACAGATAGATTGAGAGGGGACACACAAACATTCAAGTGGGGGGGGGGGGGGGAGATTATCAGATTAATAGAGAATGTTGTGGTAATGCTATTGATGTATAAATAAAACTGTATAACATATTGTTAATTTAGCAGAATATAAAAACAGCTAGGTTTTTCAAAACTGACAATCAAAATATTACAACAAAAAATAATGGGCTGACTTAGTTCAGAAATGATTATATAATTCAATGAAAATAAATTAACATTCATTTTAGATTCATAACCATTTCCAACCACTTATCTTCCTTTTACTTTTCCAGTTACTTTAATAACAATTTGAAATTAGTATTTGTCTTCAAAAATAGTACATATAATTGTCATTATTAATTGCAACAAAATTTATAGAAAACAAAAATGAATACATTTTCTCTGGCGTGCACTCAATAAATGAAATTTATTTTACAATAGTAATAAAAAAAATGTGAAACTAATTTTATTTTATTAAGATATGCTAAATATGTGTCCAGGATGGGTATATTTGTTGATGACACCACTCTCTATTCTCGACATGTGGGAAAAACGAACACATATCCAAGGCTATGGCTGAATCCTTAGAAAATGAACCCCAGTCTGTAGTGGAATGGGGACATAAATGGATGGTACCATTTAATGCTACTAAGGCAAAACACATTTCCTTTAACAATTATAGGAAAACTTTTCAACCACCGATTGGCATGGCTAATAGCACAATGCCTAAGAGTCCATCATTCAAACTACTCAACCTAACATTTACAGGTAACATGAATTACCGAGCGAGAAAACTTCTCACACCTGCCTGTATCCTATATCTCACCATTCGCCCATGCATGGAGTATTGTTGTAACATCTGGCTAGTGCACTAACCACTGGCCTATCCTTCCTAGACAGGGTCCAAAAAGAGCCTCTAATCTAATAGGTCCCACACTATCTAACAAGCTCAAGCTCCTGTCCCATCGCCGCAATGTTGCATCCCTGTGCTTGGTTTACAAGTACTTTAATGGAATATGTCTACGATGAACTTGCTGCACTGGTACTCTCTCAACGTAAATACCCCTAACTAACCCGTCAGTCAGTAATATCCTACCCCCTTCACGGTAGAGGTTCCTAGATGCTGGAGGGCTTTCTACTCTAATAGCTTCTTTCCTCGAACTGCTAGTCTTCGGAATTCCCTCCCTGCTTCCTGTTTCCCTGACTGTACTAACATGCAGAAGTTTAAATGTAATGTGAACAAACATCTTACTGCACAACTCCTCACTTAGGCTGCCTCTAATTCACAGTAGCCCCTTACGTCTCAGTAGCAATGTGCCTTGTTTGGGGTGAATGAAAGTAAAAAAAAAAATGATTACTGCCTGAATGTCCCAGGATGACATTAACTACTAGTATTAGTTTTAAGAGTGGATTTGTCTTTTGAAACTATAAACTGTTTAAAGTCTGCAGCCACAACAACAACTTGTCATTTTGAGATGAAGAGGTCAAAGGGTTTAAAAAGGTTGCTGGTGAAATGTCAGGCGAATATGGAGGGTGTGTGGCAACACCTCATAATCCTGGCTGTTTAACAGTTTACAGATTTGCAGAGGGTGTAAGGAAGGCATACACTCAAACAACAGAACTGGAACATCTCGGTTCACTAGTTGAGATTATTTTGGATGGATTTTTTCAGACATCCTATTAATTGCTAGTTAGCAGTATTAGTTAGGAGTAATCAATTTATCTTTTTGGGGATGCAACATTTTGGGTAATATTTTCGAGATTCATTCACATCTAATGACTGCCCTGATTGCTGTTATTAAATAAGAATCCCTAATTGATGATGTAATGCAAAAGATATACTTTGGTTCAATCGCGATGATCATCACATGCACGCTCCGTCATATTGCAGATTCTGCTTCTTAGTTTATGGAAAACATATTTATCTTTTTCTTTGAATGTTTCAAATGATTTTTATATACTTTCAGGTGCTTATAGGAGATATTACAATTTCTTTAAGGTTTTCTCTTACAAGTTCATCCAGTTGATGACCAACTATGCGTGTCTTCCAAACAAAATGTATCACAAAATGTCTGTAAAATTCTGACTTTAAAAGTTGCTGCTAAAAATGCAAAGATGATGTTTCATTCAGCTTTAGAAACATAAGTCTAACATAATTAGAATGTGTTCAAAAACAAAATCCATTCAATCATGTTGAATAATTATTCATTCAGCTTTAGAAACATAAGTCTAACATAATTAGAATGTGTTCAAAAACAAAATCCATTCAATCATGTTGAATAATTATTCATTCAGCTTTAGAAACATAAGTCTAACATAATTAGAATGTGTTCAAAAACAAAATCCATTCAATCATGTTGAATAATTATACAAAAAACAATGAAAATTTCACCTGTAATGTTTCTAAATTCTTACATGTTTTATAGTAATGTGTCACCGCTTATCAAGGCCCAAAGGCAACGTGTGAATAAGGGTTAATGAGATTGTCGGTTAGTGATGAACAACACCTTGAGAGGATTGGACACGATGAGTGAAATGGCCAGAATTCGATTATTTAGCCGGACGGCTCAAAAAGAATTTGTTAACATTGGACTTGAAAACGACCATGTTGTACTTAGCTGGGAAGCAACTCTGTGGTATTATATTCCACAAATGGGAAGTTCTTGGAAAGTAACTTTGTTCATGGAAGTTCCATTAACGTACACAAAAGAAGAAAGGAAAATTCTTTAACGTGGTTGTAGCTAGACGAGTTTTTTTCTGTGAATGTTTTAGGGGGTGTGGGGCAGAGATTTGAGCTCAGTCGAACACCACCCATGAAAATAACGATAGAGTAGAGAAAGACTAGCAACATCTCTTCTGTGATGGAATAGAAGAGATCACCCCTACAGTTTTCTGAGTGACCCCCCCCCCCCCCAGATGTGGCAACAGTACTCCATCTTAGGGTGTATTTGACTCTTATACAGGTAGAGGATTGCGTCAGGAGTGAGGTACTTTCTGAAGTGGTAGAATGATCCAACCATTTTTCTAGTGACCGTGGCAATGGATTTGATGTAAGTCTTCCATTTCAGGTCTAGAATGAAAGTCAGTTCTAGGAGCTTATCAAAGTAGGGGCTTTCGTCAAGCCATCATTTCAATTGGGGCTTTAATCTGATAATCATTCTTTTTAACAATACTAAGTATTGGAGGAATTAGAAATATAACATTTCATATTCAAATGATAATTCTAAAATAATTTTTGTATTCAAAGGTTTTATTTGTTTAGAAATAAAAATATATTAATAGAATCATCAGTTGATTGGGTGTTTTTAATTTTGTGACTGATAATGATATGAGTGGTAAAGCGAATACAACAATCTTTTGTCTGAACTAAGAGAACTGAATCTTTGTTGAGATTGTCAAAAATTTCAGAAATTTAAACATATATATATATCCTGTAGCCATTTTTATAAAGAATTACATTTTTCTGCCTATTTTTTATGGATACATAATATACTAAAAGCTGACTGAAGATTAAATCACTAAATTGTTATAATAAAATATCAAGAAAAAATGAGTGCAATTATGAAAACTAAATCTGGATTGTTCATGAAAAGTTTCTCAATGTCACAGATAATACATTCTATTCTTATTCCACGATACATTCAAACAAACAATTCGGTTTTATAGTTGGATTTGTCTGGAAAACAAGGGTGGAAACAAGATTATTTTATGAATAATAAGTACATTGATAAGTCAATATTTTTGTACAGACAAGCATACAAAGAGATTAAATTGATTAATTGTTTTCTCTTTCTGTGCTCTCCATTGCATTTTGTAACTTAAGCCACTTCCAAAACATTTAATGAGGAGAGAGGGGGAGAGGGGGATAGCTCAGTGATGTCCATATACTAATAAAATAAACGTAATGACTTATATACAAAAGGTTTTTTTAAATTTCTACAAATAAAAAATAATCTAAAAATGTTTCCGTAGAAGAGAATTAGAACAAAATGAATAGCAAGTTTTAAAGATGAGTATCCTTTAATACTTGCATTATACTTAAATATCCAATAAAGATATTAATGAAAAGTGTTCACATTTTTTAAATGGCAACTATTTTTATATATAAAAATTTAAAAAATCTAATCAAAATTTAATTTGTTTCTTGTTCTTAAAAAAATATATTTTAAAACTGGTAAACAAGGCACTGCAATGAACGTGGGGATGAGCAACCCCGGAAGAGAATGTGTGTGTTTAGCGTCATTCATTGAGGAAGACAAGAGGATTCTAACACGGCTCTGTTGATGACTTGCAGTGTCTTTATTTTAACAGCCACAACAACGAGTTCAGAGATGTAGTTATGCACATTAAGTTGGTTTGAATAAACCGGATTTTTAAGTCGATAAAAGAAGAAAAAAAATTGTATTTTGGATCAGAAGTTTATTCTGAACTTGATTTTGTGAAGAAAAATGCAAGAAAGACGAAGTCGTAGAAAGTATATTCAATGATCCGAGTTTTTTTTTTATTGACTGTGGCTACAAGGCCATTATTATTTGCATATATATATATATATATATATATATATATATATATATATATATAATCCCTTTTTCCCTCCAAAAAAAGGAGGAAACTTGAATTACTTTTCAAGTGGAAATCGCTTCTAGCAAATTCATAAAAATGTAGAATCGGCCTAGATTTATGGTGACCACATCTTTTCTTACACAGACTATTATTTCTGGGATAAGACCTATGGTAAACATTACCAATAGAAAAACTACCAAAGGAACATTTACAATTGGATATTTTTTGTTGCTTTCGTTGAAAAGTTGACGTTCTTAGTTGTATTTGTTTAATTAATGAGATAGAATCCAACAGTGAATATACAAATAAACATTTTAATATTTTTAAACTGCAAATACATATAAACTTATTATTGGGTTTAACTTTACTATTGATTATTTATTAAATAATTTTCTTTAATATACAGAGTCCGCCATAAGTAACTATTTAATTTTATTTTAGTATAATAGATGTAACATGGAAGAAATATGAAACTGCAATCTAGAAACTAACAACGGGTAAAACACATAAGGTTTTTGCAACATAAAATCTGATTTAATATTTATTAAAGCTGTGTGTGCTTTCCATGGAGCACGATGCACTTTGCATCCTGTCTTTCAGAGCGGCATAATTTGGCGCATAGTTCTAACGGCACTTAAACAATGCCAGCTCGGATTTGTTCCTTAAGTTTAACAATGCTAAAAAATATACGATTTCCGCTTTCGAATGACACATGAAATAGAAGAAATGCTTAAGTATCAAGAAAATTACAAACAAAAGTAAATATAAAGTTACTTATTTGGACCCTGTACTAATTTTAATTTCATTTTAAAAATTCTTTTGAAAATACGACTCAATAAGTTATACATGTGAAAAAAAAATGCATATGAAATGTTACATAGTTGCACTGATCCATTTTAACCAATTCAATAACGCAACAAAGAAAACTAAGAAAGTCAAGTTAAAAAAAATGACTAATTGCTGTAAACTTTCTGTGATGATCATTTCCAATCAAGCGTCCTCACCTCTGATTTAAAGTCAGTATTAAAAATATTTGATAGAATAGTAAAATATGTACAGAAAAACATCACAAAAACTCTCAATGTTTTCCAATTCGATCTTTGTGAAAATTACAGGAAGAGGGTATTATTGGAAGTGAAGTTCCAAACCATGCATTTTTTTGTTGCTGCAGACAATGTAGATCATAACATTCTAACAATTGATGGGGAAGGTACTTTCTACGAAATTGGTATGATAGCTGTATTGACACTAGATCAGAGTATTCTAAAACATAAAACAACAGGCAGAACATTGCTGCGGTCTAATTTGGCGATAATAGATTATTGCTTGACCAAACACGTTAGCAACACCACCACATTCCAGGAACTTCCAAACCACGAGGGTTGATCTGCTTCAGGGGTTATCATACACCTTCAAGCAAGTCAAACCAGGTTGGATTTGGATGATACACGTTATTTTTCAGGGAGATGTGCACCCAGAAGTCTCGAGTCAAGTATTTACGATATCAGACATGTACTCTGGAAATGAGGCAGCATTGTATCAACATTGGAGTTCTTTTCTGATCTTGTATTCAAGTACAACCATTGGCACAATTGTTACATTCGGTCATAGATACCTATAGAATCACTGCCACCAGACAGTCACCACAAATCCATTGTCATACTGCTAAGCCAGATCCACACTTTTATGAATTTGCTAGAAGCGATTGGTAAACTGATAGTAGAACGGGACCTAAGGACATTCCGAGGGTAACTTATGTTGAAAACTCAGTAGCATTTATGATGAAGACAGGCAAATCGGTACACAGAGAACATTGTATGGCCATTTTCTTGTAGACAAATCTTTTAACCGTATGATAGCATCAGAAATGGCAGAATAGCCAGAAATTTGCAGCAATGGTTGAACAGTATGAAAGGATCTATACTGTGTTAATGAACAGTGATATGATGTTAGGAATTGTGTTTATATCAGTGATCGTCATTCGAATAAACAAAGAGCTGAACAATGGCTGTGATATAACCAAGGATATTTGTTCTGAGTAAGAAGACTGCTTTCCAGAAACTTGTAAATGATGATCCTGTCCTTTGGTCTTATGTCAATGCATTCACTATCCCAAACCAGACTATGGAAATGGCTGCTGACCTTGGGTGGCATGTAATGGATGTCCTCTTTGGTGGCAAGTGCACACATTCTCTTGCCACAACACAACACTTTTAGCAAGAAAGTTGTCTCATCTTCATCACATGGAACACCTGAATATCACCCCCCCCCCCAAATGAATCTGCCACCTAACTTCACTGATGTAGTTTATCATCATATCAAGGTTTTGGTAGAGGAATAAAGATGCTAAATTGGGGATGGAATATGCAGAATAACCAATTGGTCCCACTTACATTAAAAATGAATTCTGCTCTAGGCAGTCTCTTCAAGGCCATTCATTGTAGCCTCTCCACACACACACACACACACACACACACACAAACACACACATGCAAGACTACCACGTATTACTGCCTGTGAACTGTGTCAATTTAAAGAATGTAATAATTCACATAACATGTTTCTTCCAGAGGAATCAGAGCATGACAAACTGTAGGCTACAAGTTCCACCCATACTAGTACACCTGGCTTACTGGATTACTTACTGGCTACCAAATGTACAAAATTTATACCATTTTTGTTTATTACATTAAATGTGACAAATATTGTGTTCATTTGAAAAATATTAATTCGTGATTGTTATTTTTATGTAATTTAATAGAATGGAATATAATTGCCAACTTGAAAAAATTATTTCCTGGAACTTATTTTCTCCTGGTCTTTTAATATGTTATTCAACATGCCACACAGTACGAGAATCTATTGAATCAATTTGTTCAGAGTTCAACCATATATTGACTCGTCTACAAGATGAACTTGAAGACAAATCAAGTCTGAAAAACTTCTCAGACAATATTATTCACCTGTCATAGTAAATGATTAAACCAATATGAAAGTTTTTTTGTAGTTAGTAAATTATCTCAGATTTCTTTGTAAACCGAGTAGTTAATGTGTAGCTACATTATGAACCAAATTCTGTTTTAACAACACAAGTTTTTTGATGAGTAAAGTTAAAAGAAAGTGTGTCTATGTCATAATTTGAAACAAAGGCAAATTTGGACTGTATGTGCTATCAGCAGTGATGTTTAGTGATACCTGGTGAAACTATCCACTTGTATGTCTTCACAAAAACAAAAATTAAGTTCAAGACATTTCAAATCTATAAAAGCAGGCAAGATAAACTTTATTTAAATGATGAAATTCAAATCAATGTGTTATTCATTATACCCCCCCCCCTACATCAAAAAATGTTTTGTATTTATGGTTCAGACAAAATCTTTGAACACAAATTTCTCTCGGTCTATAAACAATCCTCCAATCTATCATCTTAAAACAAAGATTTTGATGATCTATTATACAATTGAGCTCAATTTTGTGTGTATGTCCATGTATACAGTACTGGGATCGAACCTTAAAACCTATCCTTCCAAGCTGAATGTTCTAACCAATTGCACTACGAAAATATGATAGAAAATTTGGTCGTTTTAAGTATAAAAATGAATATCTAAAGTTATGTCATCATTTTTCAATATAAACAAAGAACAGCGGTTTTATTTAAATACGTTTCTGAAAATAACATTTACTTATTCAATTTGAATAGTTTTATTGAATTCAAACAGAAATTAGATAAATTTTGAAACATTTTTAAAAATATGGAAAATTTTAAAACAAAGTAAGTATGGTCAGTTTTTTTAGATAGAGATGCACAATAAATAAGAAAAATATATTAAGTTTTGAAGAGGAAAAATATATGAATTCAAATAAATATTAATAAACTCAAAAGTTATGTATTGAAAAAAAAAGTACTTTTAATTCAACAATAACATTTTTTTTGTCTTTTGATTACTTATTCACTGATTAAATAAATAACAAAAATAAATAATTCTTCACTTTAGTTAATTTTTTCACCATTTATTAATATACTTAAAATGTATAATTTTGTATCAAATTTGAATTTAAATATAGATTTTTAAATCAGTTCTATTCTTGAGACGTGGTTGTTGTTTCTTGTTTATTTTATTTTCAGACTAATTAAAACATAAAACTGGTTCAACTTACGTAATGTAATTAATAAAAGTGTTTATTTAAATGCTTACTTTAAAAAAATTAAATAGATATATAAAATATAGATGAAAAAAAAACTAAAACCAATGAAAAAAATGATGTAAATTAAATTACTTTTTTGTCTATGAACTTTTTCTTTTTCTTTTAAAAATTGTGTTATTACTTTGATTTGGTAAAGAAACGTTTTGTCTGTTCAGTTAGTTACTGACACTGTTTCATTTTTTTAGACATTTATTGATATAATTTAAATTTATAATTTTTTATTACATATTTAAATGTACTTAATTTAATACACATTAAATCTTAATTCAATCTTTGAAATATTTTTTTTTATTTTATAAAAATAAATTTAGTCATTTATTTTTTTAGATTTAAAGTAAATTTGAATTTACTAGCAAAAATATGTTACCAGGAGAAGCGAATTAATTTTCATTTGAGGTTTGAGAATTTTATTCGTAATATATCTGGGTTTTTTAAAAAGATTATTTTAAAAAAATTAGAGTTTTTTAAAAAATTATTTGCCTTCCTATAGTTTCCACTGACTCTATCCAACAATTGACCAATTGAACAAGAGTTTGGATTTAGAAAGGCGAGATTCTTCTGTCTACTAAAGTGGACACTCCCTGCACGCAATTGCCTATAGGCTATTACAGAAGGAAAACAACCAAAGAGACAAGTACAAAATGTTGTTAGTCTGACTTAAGCTTTCTTTAAAATTAATGGTAAATAAGTGAAGTGAATGAGAAAAGTGCTTGGCAAAATGCTACCTAATCTGATTAGAATTATCAATATACTAAACAATGCCAACAATACAAGTCTTCTCATTGGACAACAATTAAGCTCATTACACCTAATTATTATATCAAGTTTTGAACAGGTTTAATCAATGAATTCACATTTAGAAAATGCATTTTAAAATAATGAAAAATAATATATACTTTAATATTGCTGAATGCTGAGATTATGCTAAACTTAATATCTAAAGTTTAATTGAAAAGTCCTGAATTTAAACAACAAAAAAATGCTAAAAAAGATTGTGTACTCAGAAAGGCTGTGCAGGATTTAATGAAAAGACCAAAATCAATTATTAATAACTTAAAGAAATAAGATAAAAATGTTAGAAGAAATTGAGAGACATTTAATGGTATTTCTTCATTCTTTTGTAAATTCAGCTACCTTTCAGAAATGTTAATATCAACCATAAAGATGCATAAACTGTTAGCAAGTGCATTCGTTTTTTTTTCCTTTTTCCGCGTGTCAAAAAAAAAAAATGCTTTTATGGAAATGATAAAATGTTTTCTTAGTGAAACAGTGCAAGCATTAAATTTGATAAATGTATAAGTAATGCATATAAAAATGGCTTCATTACATCTGCATATGACAAACTTCACTGAAAGTTATTTGAAATACTATTTTGACCAGCCATACAATGTCATGCACATCCACTACTTCGAACAGCAAGCAAATCATATGTAGCAGGTGAAATATTTTTTAAATAGCCATGACAAAAGATTTCCTTCAGCAAATAACTCATAAACCTGCAATACAAGACAAGGATTTAAAAATATAGAATCTAGCAACAAATTACTATCATGCACCAAACGAGAACACAGAAGTTGCTCTAACCATAAAACAACAGGTTTAAAATGATTCCCACTCTACAATAGATTAGCAAAATAAAACCTCATTTAAAAGATATATATATATAGATATATATATATATATATATATTTTATAATATTTTAAATACTATACACTACTGTGTATGTTGGGGATAGCTGGGTTTCTTCTATCTAGTCATCCTGGATCCTCAATAAAACCTTAGATGAAACATTTAGATGTGTTTTCTACTAAGTTGTGATATATATATATATATATATAGCATACCATAAAGTGGTAGTAATATTATAAGGTTAGAGCCTGCTACATATAAGATTTGAGGAATATCGGGAAACAAATAAAAAAGGCTATATCTTTTTAAATTAAAAAGAAATATAAAAAAGATAAAACATTAATCAAAAGTTGTTTCAGTATTTTTTCTATTTGAAAAGAAAACGTAAGGAAAAGAATGATGACAGAACAGAATAATGTGAATAACATTTTAATCCATCTTGGATAATAAAACTTAGGCAATTCAAGAAAAACTATTATTGAAAGAAGTCTTTTTTCAGAATGGTCCCAAATGTCTTCTATCAGTTGTTATTTAATGGAATCATTTTGTTCCATTATCTGAGCTTTTGTTTTGCAATCCCTGCTGGCATTCATATGTAGATTTTCCTAATAAATACTTATTTAGTAGATTAACATGTCTAAATGAAAGTAACTTTCACATCTTAAACATGATCAATATAATTTAGAGTCAATCAAGAATATTTATATAAAAGTTAGATCATGGTTTATGTGGATTTTTGTCCTACCAGAATTTTTTTTTTATTTTCAACCTTTTAAACTATGATTTCACTTTCTTTGTTCTATCCCTTAAAACTCAATGCCAACATAGAAATGACCATATCTAAGCACTCAACTGAATTACCTTCTGCCACCGGCATCATGCTTTCAGATGAGTTTCTAACTATTTTTGTTTGTGTATAGCACAGCGACCACAACACTTGACCAATCGCCACCAAACTTGGTAAAAATATCGATCATGGTCTAACTTAATTTTGAGATATTTAGGTTCAAGGTCAAGGTTACGAAAAAGGTGAAAGTCACACTTTTGGTGATAACTTCGATTCTGTTCATCATAGAAACTCGCTACTTGACCCATGTCAATGAAGTCTCACATCGTATATGACCTTGAATCTTGACCTTGAAAAAGCTTGGTCAGAGTCGAAATTCTGACAGTATTTCAATTTCTGATTTTTCCAAATTTAATGTATGGATCTGATTCTCTTTTATAACAGTAACCACCATGCACAATTTTAGCCTGATCAGATAAATATTTTTTGAGTTATCAACGTTTTCATGGCATAACTTCAGGAATACTTCATACAATATGGAGATGTACGGCTCAGATAAGACTTACGTTGTCAGGTGGAGGTATGCCATAGCATTTCTGAGGCTATTTGAGTGCCAGACTGAGTACCACATGGTATGTGAGGCATCCAGAATACGTAATCATCTCGATGTAGTATTAGTCAGCTACATGCTACTAGTAGCATGACCTGATCTTGAAGGTGATGACGTACGAGAAAGTCCTGAAGAAAACCTAAAGATATATTATGACTGAATCATTGAAAATGAGGACATTAGTCTGACTATAAAAAAAAAATGTATTTTTTTTCTTTTTATAGTCAGACAAATCAATGTTTAATAAATGTATGTTTTATAAATATAATGAAGCTTCTATGAAATAATTTTACTTTGATGCCATTTTTAACATAAAAAGAAAAAAATTAACTAAAACGTAATCATTTTAAGATACTTTAAAGAATTTATGTCTAGCTAGTAGGTAACATGAAAAGGTAAGTAGAGAGGAGTGTGAAATTTTTAGGCGTGGAACTAAAAATGACAAGCATAGCAAAAGGATTAGTGGCTTGTCCCTGAGACTATTGATTCGAATGCATTGCAGTTGGGCGGACATTTGACTAAGTCTCAACCAACTATAACAATTAACAGATATTAATTAACAGCTGTTGAGAGTATAATAAATGGAAACTATGGCAAATAAACAAAAAGTAAAGGGGATTTGCTGATAATAACCCTAACCCTAAAACAAAGTTTATCTATTTTTAAATGACAATTATACAAACATTTTTTAAATTATTTTAATGTGTCTGCATGAAATTGTCTCATCGATGGGAAGTATCGTCAAATAATCCATCAGCTCACATGAATTAAGCATATTTTTATAACCTTATTAAAGAAAAGATCATATTATAACAACAAAGTATCGAACTTTAATATAGAGAAGATACCCGTCCCAAAACGGGCAAAATTAATTCCCTGAACAGAACATTTTTGCATCACTTTTATGTCCCCCTACGAAGATTAAAATCAACATATAATGATACTAAACCTTATGTATCGAATCCTTATTCTAATTTTGATCAAAATCCATTAAATAATTTTGATTCTAGAAATGTCTCATATTTAAGGCTTAAGCTTAAGAGGTATTAACAAGAAATTGAAATTCAGGGAATCTTGTTTAATTGGTGTCTAATTCAATGCAAATTTGATATTTTTGAATTGTCAAATTGTGTCCATATTATGCCCCCTAAAAACTCTTTAAAATACTCAAAAAAAAACTTAAACTTGGGCAATATTTATTAATTTATGTCTAATACCAATTGTTAAGATTTAAAAAAAATCTTTTTACTCTCTTTGAATAAAACAAAATTAAACTAAATATATCCCAAATTTGAACCCCTAACCCCTAGCAGCTGTGTTTCAAAATTCATAATGATCGGTTAATTAGTTGAGGAGTGAATCCTGTACATATAAATATATAAACATGCCTAACATTATATAAATGGAGACTAGCTCTCCCTACAGGGAGTTAAGTTGATATTGTTTTAATAATACATGAGAAATACCAAAGTAATTTAAAGCTAGAAAAATAGAACACAAATTAATTAAAATGGCTGGCATATTTTCAAAGAAACCCAAAAACATCCTAGTGGATATAATTTAATAAGTAAATTATTTTTTGTAAATAAATTATTTGTTGGATTTTTATTTCATGTAGTAATTCAGTAAAATGGCTGACTTGTTTTCTAAGAAACCGAAATGCACCATAAAAGTAGTATTTATTTGTTTGTTTTTTTTACTTGTTTCGAATCAAAGTGATAGAATAAATACGAAATAATCCGTGCTGTGTATAATAGCTATCATGTGGAACATACTTTCAGATGACACTGGTCAATTTTAAATGAGTCCCTACTTACTTGCCTCCCCACAAAGAGGGCAAAGTTAGACACAAGATAAGTTTTTGATGTGGGAGAAAATCCAGCTCTCACAAAAAGCATCAGGAACAAAAATAAAAATTGCCTCTTCCTCTGAGCGAGGACAGAAAAATACTTCACTTTGATCCTAGCCTGAAATGCGAGGAATCAACACAAAAAGAATTATTCTATTGTACAATATGCTAAGAAATAGATCGAAAATTTACACTTGTCTCTTTTGAAAAAATAAATGTGTGACTCTGTTCTGGATAATTGTCTTTTTAATTTGTTATTTTTTAAATTTTCGTCTAATATTTTATTTATTTATTATTTGTTTTTACTTTTAGTGTTGTTATATTTGTTTCAGATAAATATTAAATTATCTATTTATTATAATTACTTGCATACGATATTAATACATAGAATAATTTACAATATTGCCTTAATAAAATGTTGCAAGTGGTTTTCAGAATTTGAATATTCGCTGATTCTTACAGTACATTTAATTAAATTTTAATTACACCGGCAAACCCAATGCCTATATAGTCATCCATACAATATATATATAATTTTTATTTACATGCATCAGAAACTTTCACATAATTACCCAAAGCTGAAGGTTAGCGAGTAAAAGGATAATATTATTCTTAATCAGGTATGCAAAAAATTTATTGTAAAAGTAGTAATTGAGTTGTGTGTAAGCATTTGTCAAACGGGTAGCAATTAAGCTGTTTAGGATGGTTGCCATAGCAACGGGTTTTGTGTGTAAGCATTTGTTTTTGAGTGAGTACCAGTGTCGTCTAAAGATACATTCTACTCTATAGTTATTATTGATGATATATCTTGCCAAACAGAAAGGGGTCTTTCATTTTTATTGTGTTATTTTGCTGTCCATTGTACACATGCTAATTTAATGGATATCATTTTTTTTATTTACACACAAAAAAGATTTCTCTATAAAAAAAAATTAAATATAAATATTGAAAAACAATCTAAAAAATTGATTTTGTATTAAGCAATTTGATTAAATAAATATAATACTTATTTTAGAAAGGTGTTTATTTTTGTTTGTAATGGAATAACTTTGGTAAATTATGTTTTCAGAAGCAAACAGTTACTTTATTCGGCATATGCAAATAATAGATGCCGGATCTTCAATTTACTTTGATATTTACTGACTTTTACTTTTTAACTAAAAAAATAGATAATTACAAATTAGTTTTTTTTTTGGGGGGGGGGGGGTTATTACTATCCTTTAATATTTATCTACAAAATTATTTATATGTATTACACTAAAAACAAACGATTAGAAGTCATTTATATTGGTAATTTATTTATTAAAATGAGTTTTTAATAATCAATATCTTAATTAGCTATAACATTCACCTAGTGAACCAGGATTTTGTTGGATATAGAATTTGAATAGGGTATTAAAAAATGTAAATAAACGAATGGTGTAAATAATATAAGATATTATTTTTTGATGATTAACAATTTAAAAATAAAATCATCTGAAATAAGAGTTAAAAAATACACAAACCAAAATACAGAAAGGTGTATCACTACTGCAAAAAGCAGTCAACAATATGAAGAAAAAATTAAAATTGAAAGAGAAGCAGCTACATGGACGATTTAAACAGACTGACAGTTGCACAAAACAATGTAATCAGAACAAACTATATAAAAACCAAGATAAGAAAAAACCAGGAAAACAGTAAAAGTAGACTCTGTGGACAAAGAGATGAAATGGTAAACCACATCAAGCGAATGCAGCAAATTAGCTCAAAAGGAATACAAAAAGCCCCATGACTGGGTTGGGAAAGTGGTCCATTCGAAACTATGCAAACCTCTGTACTCTGAACAGACAAACTCATTCAAACAAGACCGAATATGATAATAGGCAATAAGAAGGAAACAAATAGATTTTGTTGTTCCAGCAGATTGCAGATCAAGGTTGCAGAAAAAATAAGCAAATACATGGAGTAAAAACTTGAAGTATACTCATACAAACAAAGTAGTTTTGAAGGTTTTACTAGATGTTTTTAACACAATACAAAACTATATAAAACATTCATTTTTAATAGATTTTGAAAATAGGTAAACAAATTTGTTTTAATCTAAATAAACACAAACACACACATAACCTGATCATTTAGTATTTTTTCTATTTAAAAGAAATCATTTTAGGTTTATTGTCACATTCTTTAATTATCTGCAAGAAAGATTGTGTAAAATGTTCAGATAAAGTTTCTTGAAAAAGATATTAGCACATCTTCAGCTGAATGGTTTTCTTATACAACTACCGGTGTCAACCAAAAGTTTATCCTCTGTAACAAAAGAAAATGACATTGTGTTTTCTTCTTTTGAGTGGGAATGGGGGGGGGGTCAAATTACGTGACTTTTATTATCTACTCTAGTACAGTTTCCTTGGTTCCATGTAATCTTCTTTCTATGTTTCAATTGTGTTTATGCAGTGCTATTCTATTTATATTTATCTGTGATTGGTCAGCGTTATCTGATTATGTGACTTGGTTTCTTCACTCGAGGGTTTTTAATATTTCAACTGTTTTCATCAGTGCCGATCTGCTGGGAAGGCAAAGTCTACTTTTTTTTATTTCCTTCTTATTGACTATTTAATTTTATTAATAAACTAAAAGCGTTAACTTTTAACAAAAAAAAAATAAAATTATTAATTGTAAATTCTTTTAATGATAATTGTCATATCAACTATGTCCTTTTCTTCATTCCTTATTCAACTTTTACTACATCGGTTTGTAGAATTCACTTTTCCTTCAAGTTTTTTCTGTTTGCAATTTACATCAATTAGCATTTATGGTTTGTAGAATAAATGAATGAAGTGAAACATTATACAAAAGGCAAAAGATGCAAAGTATTGAAATTTCTTGACATGAAAGTGAAAAAGGCCGAACAAACAAAGGATATTTGTGAAAATAATCCTATCACATACTTACCAGAATATGTTTTGCTTTAGATACATATAATTAGTTCTATTGATTCAGGGTGGAGCCAATGACACACAATTGATATGAAATTATCATCAAGGACAAAGTAATACTTTAATGAAATGAAGAAAATGCTGCCAAAATTTAGTTTTAAAATAATGACATAAAATATGAATATATTTTAGATTTTTTATTTAAATACTTAGAGTAAAAGAATAATGACATGAAGCTGAATATATTTTAGATTTTTTATTTAAATACTTAGAGTAAAAGAATAATGACATGAAGCTGAATATATTTTAGATTTTTTATTTAAATACTTAGAGTAAAAGAATAATGACATGAAACTGAATATATTTTAGATTTTTTATTTAAATACTTAGAGTAAAAGAATAATGACATGAAGCTGAATATATTTTAGATTTTTTATTTAAATACTTAGAGTAAAAGAATAATGACATGAAGCTGAATATATTTTAGATTTTTTATTTAAATACTTAGAGTAAAAGAATAATGACATGAAGCTGAATATATTTTAGATTTTTTATTTAAATACTTAGAGTAAAAGAATAATGACATGAAGCTGAATATATTTTAGATTTTTTATTTAAATACTTAGAGTAAAAGAATAATGACATGAAACTGAATATATTTTAGATTTTTTATTTAAATACTTAGAGTAAAAGAATAATGACATGAAGCTGAATATATTTTAGATTTTTTATTTAAATACTTAGAGTAAAAGAATAATGACATGAAGCTGAATATATTTTAGATTTTTTATTTAAATACTTAGAGTAAAAGAATAATGACATGAAGCTGAATATATTTTAGATTTTTTATTTAAATACTTAGAGTAAAAGAATAATGACATGAAACTGAATATATTTTAGATTTTTTATTTAAATACTTAGAGTAAAAGAATAATGACATGAAGCTGAATATATTTTAGATTTTTTATTTAAATACTTAGAGTAAAAGAATAATGACATGAAGCTGAATATATTTTAGATTTTTTATTTAAATACTTAGAGTAAAAGAATAATGACATGAAGCTGAATATATTTTAGATTTTTTATTTAAATACTTAGAGTAAAAGAATAATGACATGAAGCTGAATATATTTTAGATTTTTTATTTAAATACTTAGAGTAAAAGAATAATGACATGAAGCTGAATATATTTTAGATTTTTTATTTAAATACTTAGAGTAAAAGAATAATGACATGAAATATGAATATATTTTAGATTTTTTATTTAAATACTTAGAGTAAAAGAATAATGACATGAAGCTGAATATATTTTAGATTTTTTATTTAAATACTTAGAGTAAAAGAATAATGACATGAAGCTGAATATATTTTAGATTTTTTATTTAAATACTTAGAGTAAAAGAATAATGACATGAAGCTGAATATATTTTAGATTTTTTATTTAAATACTTAGAGTAAAAGAATAATGACATGAAGCTGAATATATTTTAGATTTTTTATTTAAATACTTAGAGTAAAAGAATAATGACATGAAGCTGAATATATTTTAGATTTTTTATTTAAATACTTAGAGTAAAAGAATAATGACATGAAGCTGAATATATTTTAGATTTTTTATTTAAATACTTAGAGCAAAAGAATAATGACATGAAGCTGAATATATTTTAGATTTTTTATTTAAATACTTAGAGTAAAAGAATAATGACATGAAGCTGAATATATTTTAGATTTTTTATTTAAATACTTAGAGTAAAAGAATAATGACATGAAGCTGAATATATTTTAGATTTTTTATTTAAATACTTAGAGTAAAAGAATAATGACATGAAGCTGAATATATTTTAGATTTTTTATTTAAATACTTAGAGTAAAAGAATAATGACATGAAACTGAATATATTTTAGATTTTTTATTTAAATACTTAGAGTAAAAGAATAATGACATGAAGCTGAATATATTTTAGATTTTTTATTTAAATACTTAGAGTAAAAGAATAATGACATGAAGCTGAATATATTTTAGATTTTTTATTTAAATACTTAGAGTAAAAGAATAATGACATGAAGCTGAATATATTTTAGATTTTTTATTTAAATACTTAGAGTAAAAGAATAATGACATGAAGCTGAATATATTTTAGATTTTTTATTTAAATACTTAGAGTAAAAGAATAATGACATGAAACTGAATATATTTTAGATTTTTTATTTAAATACTTAGAGTAAAAGAATAATGACATGAAGCTGAATATATTTTAGATTTTTTATTTAAATACTTAGAGTAAAAGAATAATGACATGAAACTGAATATATTTTAGATTTTTTATTTAAATACTTAGAGTAAAAGAATAATGACATGAAGCTGAATATATTTTAGATTTTTTATTTAAATACTTAGAGTAAAAGAATAATGACATGAAGCTGAATATATTTTAGATTTTTTATTTAAATACTTAGAGTAAAAGAATAATGACATGAAGCTGAATATATTTTAGATTTTTTATTTAAATACTTAGAGTAAAAGAATAATGACATGAAACTGAATATATTTTAGATTTTTTATTTAAATACTTAGAGTAAAAGAATAATGACATGAAGCTGAATATATTTTAGATTTTTTATTTAAATACTTAGAGTAAAAGAATAATGACATGAAGCTGAATATATTTTAGATTTTTTATTTAAATACTTAGAGTAAAAGAATAATGACATGAAGCTGAATATATTTTAGATTTTTTATTTAAATACTTAGAGTAAAAGAATAATGACATGAAGCTGAATATATTTTAGATTTTTTATTTAAATACTTAGAGTAAAAGAATAATGACATGAAACTGAATATATTTTAGATTTTTTATTTAAATACTTAGAGTAAAAGAATAATGACATGAAGCTGAATATATTTTAGATTTTTTATTTAAATACTTAGAGTAAAAGAATAATGACATGAAGCTGAATATATTTTAGATTTTTTATTTAAATACTTAGAGTAAAAGAATAATGACATGAAACTGAATATATTTTAGATTGTTTATTTAAATACTTAGAGTAAAAGAATAATGACATGAAGCTGAATATATTTTAGATTTTTTATTTAAATACTTAGAGTAAAAGAATAATGACATGAAGCTGAATATATTTTAGATTTTTTATTTAAATACTTAGAGTAAAAGAATAATGACATGAAGCTGAATATATTTTAGATTTTTTATTTAAATACTTAGAGTAAAAGAATAATGACATGAAGCTGAATATATTTTAGATTTTTTATTTAAATACTTAGAGTAAAAGAATAATGACATGAAGCTGAATATATTTTAGATTTTTTATTTAAATACTTAGAGTAAAAGAATAATGACATGAAGCTGAATATATTTTAGATTTTTTATTTAAATACTTAGAGTAAAAGAATAATGACATGAAGCTGAATATATTTTAGATTTTTTATTTAAATACTTAGAGTAAAAGAATAATGACATGAAGCTGAATATATTTTAGATTTTTTATTTAAATACTTAGAGTAAAAGAATAATGACATGAAGCTGAATATATTTTAGATTTTTTATTTAAATACTTAGAGTAAAAGAATAATGACATGAAGCTGAATATATTTTAGATTTTTTATTTAAATACTTAGAGTAAAAGAATAATGATATGAAGCTGAATATATTTTAGATTTTTTATTTAAATACTTAGAGTAAAAGAATAATGACATGAAGCTGAATATATTTTAGATTTTTTATTTAAATACTTAGAGTAAAAGAATAATGACATGAAGCTGAATATATTTTAGATTTTTTATTTAAATACTTAGAGTAAAAGAATAATGACATGAAGCTGAATATATTTTAGATTTTTTATTTAAATACTTAGAGTAAAAGAATAATGACATGAAGCTGAATATATTTTAGATTTTTTATTTAAATACTTAGAGTAAAAGAATAATGACATGAAGCTGAATATATTTTAGATTTTTTATTTAAATACTTAGAGTAAAAGAATAATGACATGAAGCTGAATATATTTTAGATTTTTTATTTAAATACTTAGAGTAAAAGAATAATGACATGAAGCTGAATATATTTTAGATTTTTTATTTAAATACTTAGAGTAAAAGAATAATGACATGAAGCTGAATATATTTTAGATTTTTTATTTAAATACTTAGAGTAAAAGAATAATGACATGAAGCTGAATATATTTTAGATTTTTTATTTAAATACTTAGAGTAAAAGAATAATGACATGAAGCTGAATATATTTTAGATTTTTTATTTAAATACTTAGAGTAAAAGAATAATGACATGAAGCTGAATATATTTTAGATTTTTTATTTAAATACTTAGAGTAAAAGAATAATGACATGAAGCTGAATATATTTTAGATTTTTTATTTAAATACTTAGAGTAAAAGAATAATGACATGAAGCTGAATATATTTTAGATTTTTTATTTAAATACTTAGAGTAAAAGAATAATGACATGAAGCTGAATATATTTTAGATTTTTTATTTAAATACTTAGAGTAAAAGAATAATGACATGAAGCTGAATATATTTTAGATTTTTTATTTAAATACTTAGAGTAAAAGAATAATGACATGAAGCTGAATATATTTTAGATTTTTTATTTAAATACTTAGAGTAAAAGAATAATGACATGAAGCTGAATATATTTTAGATTTTTTATTTAAATACTTAGAGTAAAAGAATAATGACATGAAGCTGAATATATTTTAGATTTTTTATTTAAATACTTAGAGTAAAAGAATAATGACATGAAGCTGAATATATTTTAGATTTTTTATTTAAATACTTAGAGTAAAAGAATAATGACATGAAGCTGAATATATTTTAGATTTTTTATTTAAATACTTAGAGTAAAAGAATAATGACATGAAGCTGAATATATTTTAGATTTTTTATTTAAATACTTAGAGTAAAAGAATAATGACATGAAGCTGAATATATTTTAGATTTTTTATTTAAATACTTAGAGTAAAAGAATAATGACATGAAGCTGAATATATTTTAGATTTTTTATTTAAATACTTAGAGTAAAAGAATAATGACATGAAGCTGAATATATTTTAGATTTTTTATTTAAATACTTAGAGTAAAAGAATAATGACATGAAACTGAATATATTTTAGATTTTTTATTTAAATACTTAGAGTAAAAGAATAATGACATGAAGCTGAATATATTTTAGATTTTTTATTTAAATACTTAGAGTAAAAGAATAATGACATGAAGCTGAATATATTTTAGATTTTTTATTTAAATACTTAGAGTAAAAGAATAATGACATGAAGCTGAATATATTTTAGATTTTTTATTTAAATACTTAGAGTAAAAGAATAATGACATGAAACTGAATATATTTTAGATTTTTTATTTAAATACTTAGAGTAAAAGAATAATGACATGAAGCTGAATATATTTTAGATTTTTTATTTAAATACTTAGAGTAAAAGAATAATGACATGAAGCTGAATATATTTTAGATTTTTTATTTAAATACTTAGAGTAAAAGAATAATGACATGAAACTGAATATATTTTAGATTTTTTATTTAAATACTTAGAGTAAAAGAATAATGACATGAAACTGAATATATTTTAGATTTTTTATTTAAATACTTAGAGTAGAAGAATAATGACATGAAACTGAATATATTTTAGATTTTTTATTTAAATACTTAGAGTAAAAGAATAATGACATGAAACTGAATATATTTTAGATTTTTTATTTAAATACTTAGAGTAAAAGAATAATGACATGAAGCTGAATATATTTTAGATTTTTTATTTAAATACTTAGAGTAAAAGAATAATGACATGAAGCTGAATATATTTTAGATTTTTTATTTAAATACTTAGAGTAAAAGAATAATGACATGAAGCTGAATATATTTTAGATTTTTTATTTAAATACTTAGAGTAAAAGAATAATGACATGAAGCTGAATATATTTTAGATTTTTTATTTAAATACTTAGAGTAAAAGAATAATGACATGAAGCTGAATATATTTTAGATTTTTTATTTAAATACTTAGAGTAAAAGAATAATGACATGAAACTGAATATATTTTAGATTTTTTATTTAAATACTTAGAGTAAAAGAATAATGACATGAAGCTGAATATATTTTAGATTTTTTATTTAAATACTTAGAGTAAAAGAATAATGACATGAAGCTGAATATATTTTAGATTTTTTATTTAAATACTTAGAGTAAAAGAATGACATGAAGCTGAATATATTTTAGATTTTTTATTTAAATACTTAGAGTAAAAGAATAATGACATGAAACTGAATATATTTTAGATTTTTTATTTAAATACTTAGAGTAAAAGAATAATGACATGAAGCTGAATATATTTTAGATTTTTTATTTAAATACTTAGAGTAAAAGAATAATGACATGAAGCTGAATATATTTTAGATTTTTTATTTAAATACTTAGAGTAAAAGAATAATGACATGAAGCTGAATATATTTTAGATTTTTTATTTAAATACTTAGAGTAAAAGAATAATGACATGAAGCTGAATATATTTTAGATTTTTTATTTAAATACTTAGAGTAAAAGAATAATGACATGAAGCTGAATATATTTTAGATTTTTTATTTAAATACTTAGAGTAAAAGAATAATGACATGAAGCTGAATATATTTTAGATTTTTTATTTAAATACTTAGAGTAAAAGAATAATGACATGAAACTGAATATATTTTAGATTTTTTATTTAAATACTTAGAGTAAAAGAATAATGACATGAAGCTGAATATATTTTAGATTTTTTATTTAAATACTTAGAGTAAAAGAATAATGACATGAAGCTGAATATATTTTAGATTTTTTATTTAAATACTTAGAGTAAAAGAATAATGACATGAAACTGAATATATTTTAGATTTTTTATTTAAATACTTAGAGTAAAAGAATAATGACATGAAACTGAATATATTTTAGATTTTTTATTTAAATACTTAGAGTAAAACGAATAATGACATGAAACTGAATATATTTTAGATTTTTTATTTAAATACTTAGAGTAAAAGAATAATGACATGAAGCTGAATATATTTTAGATTTTTTATTTAAATACTTAGAGTAAAAGAATAATGACATGAAACTGAATATATTTTAGATTTTTTATTTAAATACTTAGAGTAAAAGAATAATGACATGAAACTGAATATATTTTAGATTTTTTATTTAAATACTTAGAGTAAAAGAATAATGACATGAAGCTGAATATATTTTAGATTTTTTATTTAAATACTTAGAGTAAAAGAATAATGACATGAAGCTGAATATATTTTAGATTTTTTATTTAAATACTTAGAGTAAAAGAATAATGACATGAAACTGAATATATTTTAGATTTTTTATTTAAATACTTAGAGTAAAAGAATAATGACATGAAACTGAATATATTTTAGATTTTTTATTTAAATACTTAGAGTAAAAGAATAATGACATGAAACTGAATATATTTTAGATTTTTTATTTAAATACCTAGAGTAAAAGAATAATGACATGAAGCTGAATATATTTTAGATTTTTTATTTAAATACTTAGAGTAAAAGAATAATGACATGAAGCTGAATATATTTTAGATTTTTTATTTAAATACTTAGAGTAAAAGAATAATGACATGAAGCTGAATATATTTTAGATTTTTTATTTAAATACTTAGAGTAAAAGAATAATGACATGAAACTGAATATATTTTAGATTTTTTATTTAAATACTTAGAGTAAAAGAATAATGACATGAAACTGAATAGATTTTAGATTTTTTATTTAAATACTCAGAGTAAAAGAATAATGACATGAAGCTGATACAATGAACATATCTAATACGAGATAAAACAGTTATTCAAAACCGAGTTTAAATTTGCATCATTACACTTGATCCAAATTGACATCAGTAAAATGTCACAGAAAAAGAAATAAACTTAAATAAAAATCGCTTATATGTGTAGGTAGAAAAACAATTTAAATAAAATTGGTTTGTCATAAGATACTCTCTCTCTCTCTCTCTCCTTAAGTAAAATGAAATCAGAAATTGAAATCTCTTTTTTTTTTTTTCAGAAAATTTTGCCGGATTTTATTTATTTATTAAAAAAATTTTTTTTTTTTTATAAACATCGAGATAAAATACCCCCAAAATGACAATTTCTTTTTAGAAATATCTAAAATTTTCTTACATTAGTTTTGCTTAACACCCACCAAAAGTTACGAGCAATGGTTATTTACATCAATCAATCAATCAATCAATTAGTAGTGAGTACAGGAAAACTCTGGTTTATTACCCGGGACTGAAAATACCTCCACCTCCTGAAGAAAAAAAGAGAATGCACCAACATTTGTGTGCAATGGCTTCATTACTGGCAATCAGAGGAAAACTCTGGCTACAGGGAAAAGAAATTAATTCATTTGTTTTTGTTTCATATCTCACAAAATATGAGATCAATAGTTTTTTAAATGATTCAAGTATCAATAGCTGCAAATTATAGTTTCCTATTCTTGAAAATGTCATAAAATGGCAAAGGATATTGTCCAATTTTCATGAATTTTTTTATCTGACAACTTTTGTAGGTAGGTTCTGAATAAAAGATATAACTCTTTTAGGAGAGAAGAAAGATTTCCCAGCAGTGACATGGCCCCAGCTAAACTAGCTGATAGAATTACTTAATGTTAGTAATAATAATGCATTTACAGTTATTAGTTTATTGTCCACAGTTCATCTAAAATCATTATTAATGATTTTTTATCTGATTCAATTATTGTTGACCCAAGAAAAATTACGTTTTTGCCCACCGGAAAGAGAGGGTTGGTATAAAATATCCATAATATGAGAAGAAATTAAAAATGTCCCTCAAATGCAAAGATTACAAACATTCAAAAATATATGGAATTTATTAACTTTTTCACAAAATCAACCAAATTGTGTGAAATTGTAAAAAAATTAAAAATTTTCAAATATCTTAACATCACTCCATTGATATTTATCCAAAATACACTAAAACTTAAAATTAAGGATTAATAATTATTTACACAAATCATGTAAACCTCTGGTTTGCCCCCCTCCAACCTCACCCGGTGCTAAAATCCTCCCCCACCTGGTAAAAATAATGATCTTTGTTTGCATAAGACAATTTCTAGTAGAGATCCATGCATGTTTAACTTGTGATTTACCAGAAAGATTTTCATGAGCTGTAATTAAAATTGAGCAAAGTGATTTTTCAGTATTTTGAAAATTCATTGAAATTTAGAAAAAAAGCGAATCATAAATGAGAAAAGAAGTTTGATATTCTTTATCTTTACTCAAATATTCTATTTAAAAATAAATGTTCATCATTTCATTAAGTATCGTTAAATGCATTTAATTTGATTATGTACAACAGAGACAATTTCAACGATGCTTATACATATTTAATATTTTTATTGTGTGAAGGAATTTTATTTTTCTCTGTTTTTTAAAAATATTTTGCCATTGGTTTGAGAGATTTCATTATTAAGTTATCATGGAGAAAGATTCTTTTGTTATTCGTAAAATAGGGGGGGGGGTACAAACCAACATAGGTTTTCTGCCAAAGTTTGGTGACACATTATTTAATCGTTCTATTTCTTTACAATAAAAAAAAAATACCAAATAATAGGGTTATGTATGGTTTTTTCAAAATAAATAAATAAATCCTTCATTGGCAGGACAAAAGAAAAACTCGAAAACCTGGATGAAAGAACAAGAAAACTAATGAGCATGCACAATGCACTGCACCTGAAGGATGGCACCGACAGACTATGTAAAAAGGACTGGTAAGTATAGAAGAATGTGGGAATGCTATGATAAAAGAATTAGAAAAATGCATAACCCAAAATACAGAAACTGCAAAAATCACTAAAAAAATGAAAATACTAAGAACAGTGAAACTGACAGCAAAAAGGCAAGAAATACAAAATGGGAAGGGAAGCAGTTACATGGATGATTTATAAGACTGACCAAAGAACTGATTCACGGAAAGACATGGACATGGCTAAGAAAAGGACACTTGAACAGAAAAACAGAATCGCTACTGACAGCTGCACAAAACAATGCAATCAGAATGTACTATACAAAGGCTAATATAGACAAGGCCCAGATAAACAGTAAATGTAGACTCTGTGGACAAAGTGATGAACTGGCAAACCACATCATATGTGAATGCAAAACGACCCCAAAAGGTGTATAAAAATAAACATGTCTAGGTCGGGAAGATAGCCCACTGAGAACAGTGAAAACAATTGCATTTTGAACATGCAGACGAATGATACCAGCAAAAACCGGAGACAATATCAGAAAATAAAAGGTGCACAATCCTATGGGACATGGAAATATAAACAGACAAGCTCATCCAAGAAAGAAAACTGGATGTGATAATTGTCAACAAGAGAAAAACTTGCCAAACAGCAGATCACAGGATGAAGCTGAAAGAGGCAGAAAAACGAAGCAAATACATGCAGCTTGCTAGGAAGTTGAATGGATTATGGAATATGGAATATGAAGAAGCGACAGTAATACCAATAATTGTGGGATCACTAGGAACAGTACCAGAAAAACCTAGAAAAAAACTAGGAGAAATTGGAATCAAAGGGAGGATTGACTGTTGACATCATACAAAACATGGCACTGATGAAAAGAGCTGAAATATTAAGGAAAACCCTCAAGTGATGAAGCCAACCCACATAACCAGATAACACCAACCAACCAACTAACCAACCAACCAACCACAGGTAAGTTGAAATAGAAGAAAATATCGAAAGAAATTTCACATGAAACTAAGGGAACTGAAACTTCCAAAAAAAAAAATGGTGTTAAAGACCAAGGAGGGAGAGGACAACACAAACCTCGAACATAAAGGTATGAAGAGCACTTGAACCCTAAGGAGGCTTATTGCCACTCCAGAGAAAGCCAATGGCTGCTATCAGAGAGAAATTAATGATAAACAGCTATTGTGAGAAGACAAAGTGATTTGCAACGGTTATCGAAAGAAGCAGAAAAATCTGGGGAGACTTGCTGTCACAGACTCCAGGGAACACCATCTGTTGTTGTCAGTGAGTGATCACTGGTAATGAGTTGTGTGAGAGTTTCTAGTAAGTAATGATGAGGATGAACGAAGAAGAAAAAGAAGAAGAAGAAGAAGAAGAAGAAATTATTCAAACACCAGCTTAAATGCCGCCTCATGGGTGGCTTTTAAAATTAGTGATATTAAATTGCTTAGTGTATAACTATGTTATTGGGAAAATAGGACATACATTTCCTATAATAAGTTACCTCTATATTTATCTGACAATGCAATCAAAATTAGTTGGAAATTAATTTGGCTACGAAGGGTCAAGTACTTTTTGTGGTCAATTAATGATTTATAATAATTAACTCCTCATTAAATGACTATTAACCACTATTAAAATAAATCTTTATATGAGATTCTATTTGACTAAGTAAAAATAAATTATTAAAATAAATTCATTAATTTAGAATTTAAAGTACACATTTCTTGGAATAATTTTATATGTGATAGTATGTCCTCCACCTGGGCAACACCATTTCCCCTAATAAGATTATGATGCATATTTTCGAGCAAAAAATAGGATTTAAAGAAATAAAGTTTTAATAATGCATATTTTCGAGCAAAAAATAGGATTTAAAGAAATAAAGTTTTAATAATGCATATTTTCGAGCAAAAAATAGGATTTAAAGAAATAAAGTTTTAATAATGCATATTTTCGAGCAAAAAATAGGATTTAAAGAAATAAAGTTTTAATAATGCAAATCACGGTCAAATCGAGACCGGTACCTTTTAAAAGATTCAAAATATCGTACTTCTTGCATGAGAACAAAAAAAATCTAGGTGCTTATCCAGTTTAGCAGGTACTTTCGAAAAAATAAAATAAAACAAACTGAGGCATATCTGTTTGATGTCACGGGCTGAATATATCCTATGCCAAAAAAGCACGTAAATTAATCAAGTAGTTTTTTTTATAAAAGAAAATTAAATTTTAGCGATTTCCGAAGACGTAGTGCCAATATGATAGCCATTTTGGGGGATTATTCAAAGGGGGATAACCGTAAATGAATTATGCTTATCCCGTTTTAATAAATCAAAATGGCTGTCATATTTGCACTCCCTCTTCGTAAATCGCTAAAATTTAATTTTCTTTTATATATAAAAAAAAATCCTTGATTAATTTACGTGTTTTTTGGTATAGGATATATTCAGCCCGTGACAGGTACGTACATCAACAGGATATTCCTCAGTTTGTTTTTTGTTGTTGTTGTTTTCGAAAGTACCTGCTAAATTGGATAAGCACCAAAATCTATATATGTAATGCAAATGATAAAAGAAATAAACAAAAACGTAAAATGAAAACCAAAACAAAAAAAAGCTCCAGAATGATGTAAATTTGATTATAAATTGGTAATGTTAAGATTTTGTTGAGCTCCATTGATTCAGCATCAAGAGTTGTCTCCCTTGGAACAAAACAGCCAACGCGTTCACTCTTCATTTTCTATTTCGTTTAATAAAATGTTTTATTTAAAATGAAGACCAAATTAGCTTACAACGTTAGTAAAACGTTACAATACTAAAAACTCATTTTTTATAAAATGTAATTTATGTAATGTATCTAAACATTATATAAATTAGAAAAGAAAAATTATGAAATTAGAGAAAAAATTTTTTTTAAATGTAGTGTTTTAAATTAATAACCTTAATTTTGGAAATTTTTAGATGCGGATTGATAATATATATTATTTAGATTGTTCGGACTATTGTTCTCATCTTGTTCTAACATCCAAGATGAGAACAATAGTCCGAACAATTCAAATAATGCTTAATTAAAATATCACTGCAGTAACTACTTTGAAATACTGACTTAATTCGTAAAATAATGAATATTAATGTGAACTTCGGGCCTTTTATGTGATAAACATTGATGAACATTTTTCATTTTTTTTAACTCCACTTAGCAAAATAGTTTTATTGCAAACATCATAAAATTTTATATATTTTTCTTGCCTTATTTTCACTAATGAAATAATTAGAAAACATTTTCCAAGATTTTATTTCAAACATTTAAATACACCAAATTCTTGAGAAGAGAGAATATCACAATATATTTATTCACTATAAATTTACATAGCAATTTTTATGACAAATGAGGCACAAGGCCAATAAATTTCGAGGAGGGTTCCTGCTGGTCTATAATCTTCTCTTAAACAGGACACTTCCACCACAATACAACATTCGCTCCATGGGCTTGACTACTTAAGAAATCCCCAGCGTTTGATGAATTTTATTTACAAGAAGAATATGTACAAATGTATGACTGGTGGGGAGTGGGTCGACTAAAAACACCCCAACAAACAAGAAAATAAAGAACTAAATAAAATGAGATAAAATGGTAGGTTAGTAAGGCCTTCCCAACCTTTGCTAATTCCAGACTTCCCACTGTTTTCCGGTTTGTCAGTGACGAAAACAAGCAGGAAGATCTCTATGCGGCAGTGGCATTTTAAGTGGAAAGAGAAGAAAATAGATTGGAATTGGGAAGTGGATGGTATCCTTCCAACATAAAAAATATTTGAGGCGAGGGAGGTAAACGTGCAAAGTGGTCATCTTGGAGGATCTCTAATACCAGGAAAATTAAAGTTGAGACAGAACTCATTTACTCAACTAGCTAAGAAGAGTCTATTCCGAGATTTCAAATGTTTGAAAACTGATGACATAAATATATCGATGACAGCTCAAATCAATTTGGATGAGTTTTAAAAACAGCCAAATTGAAGTTTTTATTTATAATTAGTTTATTAATATTACTCTCTTTATCAAAAAACCTAAAAAACAAAAGCGATGAAATGTATTTCAAAAGATGAAAATATTACATTTTTAATGTGGGAAAAATCCAGTTCCTCTAAAAAGGCAGTCAGGTGATAGCCAATACTCCCTCTGAAAAGAGGTAATTTGGGGGAGGATGGCTTTCCAAAGCTGAACAAATAGTAAACTTTTTTACGCGCCAAAGGATTATTATTTTTCTCAATTTTTTTTCTATTTTCATTTGTGATGGAAGATTTCAAATACAAAACTGAAACTGAAATTGTTACGCTCTAATCATAAACATATTTAACATAAATCAAACACTGAAAAAAGTGAAAAAAAGGGGGGAAAAATCAAAAAGGACGTTTACTTTTTCTAAAGAAAGTAAGTTGCCCCATCAAAAACAAAAAGATAAGAAAATTATTTTTTTTTTATTCAAGTTCCTATTCTGTGTCAAAATTGAGATTTGATGAATATTAATAGTATGTGAGGGGATTGAGTATGTCATCGTTTTTTACGTTCCTATGATGTTCATATATGGCTTTTTTTTCATCAATAACATATATAATCTATGCAAACATATTTATCAGAGAAGAGTGCCTAATATAAAATGTAGAGCTGAGCTATATAATTATAAGCATTATAAATATGAGCATCAAAAGTTCTTGATAACTGTCAATGCCATCATCAAACAATGAAGTTTTAATTTATCTTCAAGGGTGTATATAACACCTTCCTTAGAGCAAAACATAGTTTCTACAATCTAGGTAGGACTCCTTACATTAACAATCCAAACTTTCTGATAATAATAAATAAACACGTAGATGTCTTGCCTAGCGATAGATATATTCATAAAAAAGGGGTGCCATTAAATAAAACAATGCTATCCTGGCTCAAATAAATATCCTGGCATAAATAAAGATAGAAATTTAATATACTAGTTTAAATAAATACAAATGAAAGAGATATACTGCCAAACACTTGAAAAATCACAAGCCTTAGATAATAAAACATTGTGATTTGAAGTAATGGTAAAATTTCAAATCTATTTTATTAAGTAAAATATAGAAAACTATAGACAGCAAATTGCATAATAAATTTAGATTCCGTTTTGGTCATAACTGTAATTGTTATAAAGAATGAAAAAGCTAATCAATCCAAGGGAAACAACTGTGTAGAGTTTTGTAAGTAAATGTTTTATCTCACAACTTCAAGCTACATTATACTCAATGTGAGAAATGTGTATGTGTGTGAGTGCATGAACCCGCTAACTACTTTTCTGCTATTAGACATAGGAAGGTGAAATTTAGTTGGAATTTTACAGATTGTCCGAAAAGGTTCATATTTATAGTTCTTATAAAGAGCATAAAACACTCAGCACTTAAAAATAAAAATTTCCTCTGATTTTAATGAGATATTTTTAAAGATTCTCAGAATGTATGCAAATAAATACACATTTAACCATTTTTCTCAACATATAAGTGTGTCAGTGTACACCATAGCAGTTGATGTTTTCAATTAGTTCAAACTATTTTGGATCTGACCTTTTGCACATATGAAAAAGCATTAAAAAGTCATGCATGAAATTAATGATATTTAAATCAGAAATAAAAATATGACAATTGACAGATTCAGAAAATCTGAGTAAATATTATGGAACATTATAAGAACCCCTGTACAAGCGATCGCCTTTTTAAAACTCTACTATGACCTATAAGCACCCAGATGCAGATACATCATTGCTATCACACCCCATACCTGATGCTGAATTTTTTTGTCATTGATGCATTCAATTCAGCAGTCTTACAGCAACATCATCAACAACAGATTCAATCTTTGTCATATTTTTCTCGAAGATTGACCCCTACAGAAAGTCGTTACAGTACTTTCGGACATTAACTTTTGGCTATTTCCTTAGCTATTAAACATTTTTGCCACGGTTGGAAGGTCAGCAATTTGCCATTTATACTGATCATTGTCCACTTATGTTCACCCTATGTGCTAAGCCGGACAATTCTTCTTCTTGTGAATCAAGACATTTGAACTTCATTTCCCAGTTCTTCAGTGGCATACGGCATATATCCGGTTCACAGAACACTGCTGCAGATACATTATCTTGTCTACCTATCAGCACTACCTCTTTGCCAGTAGATATTGGCCTCCTCGATCAGCCAGCTTTAGAGGATCTGAACCTTTCCATTTCCTGAAGTAATTAACTACCATTTCTACAATTTTGCACCTGCATGTGTAAAATTCGCTTTTTGTATGAACCCTGTTCCATTTTGAAAACATTTGTAATTCTTTCACTTTTCAGAAAATGATCATTCGCATTTTGCAATAACCGAACATTTTTTACCTTTGAACGAATGAACATTTTCCTCTTTTCACTTCAGATTATTACATTGTTGCTTCTTTTTCAGCAAAAGAGATATTTTGTCTTTGGCAGCATAACAAAGACATTCTTTTTCAAGTTTATCAATCATATAATCTATTTTTACATTTTCATGTTCTTTCCATTTTAATTTCATGTGCTGCTACAATCGAAAAAGTTTATTTTGTTTTATCGGCTGAAAGACTAAACAGGGTGTTATGTTGCAGTTACATGAATGAACTATTTTGTATTGATCTATGTGACTGCAGTAAGTTGTGATTCGGCTTGACGATTATGTAATCGTCGCCTTTTCATCACGTGCGCATATAGCATGTTTGTGTGTAACAAGATTCATGCGTGATGAATCATCTTGGCACTAAAACCAGATCACGTGATCAGCATTAACCTTCAGTTCAAGCCTGACTTTCAAACAGACAATATGTGATCCTGCATTCTTCTGCTGTCGACCCGGCAGAGAATTGACAAACTCTAAGATAACGTTTATTTCGTCTTGTTTACAATACTCAACCAAATGTATTATCCTTGTTCTGTTCCTCTGTTTCCAGCAAATAAAACTGCATATCTCTTTAGTTGTGAAGCCATCGTTTATTTTGTGAGGAATGGTGATCCCAGTTGCTTATTATATTTCAGTCAGATTTGGCCAGACGAATTACTCCTTCAAGTAAGTCGTCAATCTGATTTTCTTGTCAATTTAAATTCTCACCTAAAAAAGGCTATCACAGCTAAAAGGGAAAGTAATTAGAATTATCTAACAGCATCGCAGTTGTTGACTTCCTTTTTGGTGCGAACCCATGGTTTTAAAAAAGTCTGGCTCTAATGATTTACTGTTGTTTCATATTAGTTTATTTTAAATAAAAAATAGGTTTTCTCACCATTCAGATTATTAATTAATAATTACTAGCTTTTAATATGAATTTTTCCAATTAGCCTTTTGAGTTTTACTGGAGATTTTTCTATTTGAAGCTTTCATTGATACTCTAGAGGGGGGGGGGATGATTATGTTGTTTTTAACTGAGACCACTGTGGTCGGACTGCTGTCGGATACTTGATGTTATTTTGAAGGGGGGGGGGGGGGGTATAATTTGTCTTCGTTGCCTTTTACTTACTGTGAGTCTATTCCATCCCCCTCCTGAATTATCAGAATTTTATCAGATCTCGCCTTTTGAGTCTCGTCAAGGTTTTTGGAGTCCCCTCATCGTTTTTTCTTCTTCTGCCTTTGGACTGTGTGAGTTGTTTCTACAACTCCACCATATATTTCTATTATTCCCTGATGATTGACAGATGGACTTTCGAACTGCAATTTTTGTTTCATCCGCCAAGAAACATGTGTCAGTCTACAAATAGATTAATATGGAAAAGCTGAAAATGTAAAGGATTATTCTCCACTGAAGTGCAGAAATAAAGAATTGAAGCTGATGCTTAAAGTAAACAACCAGACTCCGATCGGAAACAGATTCAACTGTATGAACCCCATCAAGACATGTAAGCCAGGTCACTAGTCTCACTACCGTTAGGATAGTTAGAAAAACAATTCTTTTCTCCCTAGACCACGGATACCTCAACATCCCCATATTGACTCATAACAGCACCACAGTGCTTGGCTTCTATGTAGCAGGGGATGCCAAGAACTGATACAGTTGTCCGTTTTTTTTATTTAAGTATTCCGGTTTCAACTAGAGATGCTTCCACTTGTGGTCTGATTTCGATAGTCTTTCTGCCTCATTGCTGGTTGGGAGCAGAATGTCATATACTGTGAAACTCCTTCAGACAATATATTGCATGAGACTTTAAAATCCAAAAGAAGTTCCACCATGGTATCCAATGAGACCTCAGTCAAACTTTTTGTTCATGTATCTGTTGTCAACAGAGACACTATATGCTTTTGGATATCTTCCCATACTCTTGGAATTGGTTTGAGCACGTTTCCCTCTGTGTATACAGCATATTTGCTCTGGAAGAGCTCCCTATAGGTCTCTGGTGTTTATTGGAACTGGGGTTCTCATACGGCTTCTTTCTTTGCTGATGATGTTGCTGAAATTGGTGTGGTATTCTGTTGTTGCCCAGTCAGGATAAAGGCGTTGCGGTTCCCATTCTGGCTGACTTTCTTCCGTGTTGCAGTTTTGTGAGAGGATCGATCAATCAGTTGTTGAGGAGGATTTTTTGCTGTTGGTAGTACTCGCAGCCACTTTTTTAGCAGGTGTCAAAGCAGCCCCTTTTTTAGCAGGCGTCGAAGCAGCCCCTTTTCTAAACTTTGCTTTTGAAACTGTTTGAGGGTGAACGTTTTGGAGCTTCACTCTCTGAAGCACTGCTGAATTCTAAATCATAGAGCCCAGAAACTCTTAAAATTTCATCAGTAGTCCTCCCTACCACCATGTGCGTTTCGTAGGATGATTGGGGTATCGGGGGTGGGAGACCTATTTCAGCTACCTTCCCCTCTAAAGTTTTGATCAACTTCCATTTAGTCTTTTTCAGACCCAGTCGGTAGGCTTTTTTGGATACTTAGGTGCTTTTAGAAGAAACCTTCAGACTGAATTGTTGTCGGATGCAACACCTCCCTTCTTAGATTCGACCAATTGAACTGCGGTACCCTAAGGCGAGGCCACATTCTGAATCATACAGAACCACCGAAATAACCGAGGTGCCTAAGGCGAAGCCACCTCCCAAACCGTACTGAACTGCTAAACAAACTGAGGTGCCCTGCCACACCTTGATCGCCCTTCTTCTCCTTGCCTGCTCCAGACGTCAGATGCAATCAAAGCCCCATCTGCAGACAAGAACCCGGGTTAGGCATTAAGCCTATATCAGAACCTAAACTCATCCTCCCCTCTCCACTCATCTCAACCCTGGTTCAAGACCGCCGATTCGGAATTGAGAAGACCTTCACCGTTTGACGGGTGCATCAGTCTACCCAAAGCCTGCCAGCTGCTTAGTCTGAGCCTGGAGATGAGATACCTGCAAAACATAAAGAGCGACAATTAATTAAGAAGAAGAATAGCCCAAAAGGGGCCGAAAGACAGATGCTACAACAGGGGCCTAGACAGTGGAACAGAGAGAGCCGAACAGAAGTTATTTGGCGTTAAACTCGGCATGAAAGTCTGAATAACTGTTGGTCAAGTAAAACTAGAGAGAACAAAAATACTACACTCTGAATTATCTATTTGCACAAAATATAAATATTTACATTCAATACAAATTAGGCACAAGGCCATCAAAAGTGTAGGGGAATTAAGGGCCGTTAGTCATCCTTGGTCAATAATGATAAAAATGTCTATCCTACTCTTAACTAGAATCACCTCAGTCATTACAATACCACATTTACTCTAGGGGCCATCCTACTTAAGATATCCAAAAATCTGTTGAAAATTTTATTTTTCATAAATATATTTCATTGGAATAAAAAGTAGATAAAAAACTAAAATAAAAAAATTGGGTTTGTAAGACCCTCCCAACCCTTTCAAAATGATAGGCCACCCACTGTTTTTCGGTTCGTTTAGAACCGAAAACAAGTATGTTGATCTCTAAATCGAAGTGGGATCTAAGTGGGAGACAAAAGTAAACGGGGGATGGAGTTTGTAACATGAGTAGTGTTCTTTCACGATAAGTACAATTTGGGGAAGGCTGAGGGCAAAATATTGAAAGTAGGGAGTGGGCATTATGGAGGATTTCTATTACCGGAGTGGGTGGGGGGATAACTCATTCACTTGACTAGCTAAGAGGTTAAACTTACCCATAGGGCTGGGATCTGATAGAACCAGGAATCACGTGTGCTATGCTCAGGCAGGGAACATATACTCATACTCGACTCCTTTTCGTACACACAAGCTCACTACTTGTATCCACTTTTTTCAAAAAACGAGGAATGTAATCTTTTTCTATCACATCTGATCTTGACTTTCAGCTGGTGCTTGAAGAAAGCAATCAGATCCTGATCTGCAAAAGATTCAACCCCTTGGTCTTCTCTCAGATGCGAAGTCCACACCACCATTCGCGCTACGACCAGGATCGTGAGAAATACTATTCATCTCTCCCTGTTCTATGCCGGACCGACGTTGTCGATTACGTAGGATATGTTTAATGGCATACTCCCAGAACCACTGGAGTTTATGCCATTCGAAGAAAGCGTGCTCAGGCGTTTCTTCTTTGAGCGTGTCGCAGCAGAGACACTCTGGCGAGTTCTCCATTTAGGAACTGTTTTGTAGGACATTGAGAGGTAGTGCGTTCTGAGCCAATCGCCAGGTCAGAGAGAACTCAGAGTTGTTGAGATGACTCGTACATGGCACCCAACTCCATTCAGAGCGGATCCTCTAATCTGACCTCCCTAACTGCCAGATTAACGGATTGTCAGCAGTCTCCTCACTAATCCCCTATGGAATTCCTTTCTAGAAGACCGAGAAAGGTCAATGAATCGAGGAAGCTTTTTGAGTGCGGCTCGCCATTCTCTGAAAAATTGGTCGAGAATAAGGTCATGAAAAGTGATATCGACTGCAAGGTTCCATGCAGATTCCTCTGTAAAAGTTTGACTCAGGAAAGCCTCTCTCTCAACGTGTCAAGTCGGCCATTCCCAAGCCTCCCTCACATGGATGTTTAATACAGACCTATATGCGAACCCAGTGTCTCTTCCCATCCCAGAGAAGCAAGGACAGAAGGCGCCGAAGAGAGAAGGTGGTTTTCAGGCAGGGGAAGTATGGCCAGTCGGTAAAGGATTAGAGGAAAGACATAAGTGGTGCACACCTCAGCTCTACCCTTCGAAGCTAAGTGTTAACTGACACTTCGACCTTGGACTGCACCTCAAGCCAATTCCTCTCGAGCTGGAGGCCCAGTCTGAACCACATGCCTAGGATTCAAACCGGGTCATTTGTCCAGCAAAAAGGAGCCGGAAGGGTGATTTCACCGTTCCAGGCACCCAACCACAGGCCGATTGATTTGTTGCGGTTGATTTGGGCCCATGATCATTTCGTAACATGTGAACACCTCTGTCACTCTCTTGATGTCTCAGAAGCACAATACAAAGATAGTGATGTCATAGGCAAATGCAGAAACCTTGGCTCACGCCCTGTCAGAGATTCTGTGTAGGGCCAAACTTGTCTCCCCGCTTCTTAGCTTGTGAAGTAGCGCCTCCAATCCAAGGATGTAGAGCAGGGGCAACAGCGAACAGCTCAGATGCACCAACCAGGAGATAACGAAAGATTGCAAACACTTTATGTTTATCTGCACCACTGCTGTCGGTGAGCAATAGAGAATGGAGATCTATTTGTTGAAGTCCGGTTTAAAACTGTCAGTCCCTAAAACAGATGCCAAAAAGCGATGATCGACGCTGACAAAAGCTTTGGACTGATCAAAATTGATCAGTGCAGCCTCTGTATCATCTTCAATTCCCTCTAGGATCGTACGAATCAGATGCAAGTTGTTCTGAATCGATCTCTCTTTCACAGTATAGTTCTGCTCGAGTTCAAATCAACTCTTTGATAACACCCTGCAACCAGTTCGCTAAGATCTTGGTCAAAACCGTAACTCTGTGTTTAGCAGAGTTATAGGCCTGTAATCATCTAGCTCCTCCCCACTATGCGTGTCCTGTTTCTTCAGCAATGTGATCACTCCCTCTGTGACTTTACCTGGGAGGAAACCAATGGTTGAACATATCTGTCAGAATCGGTGCAAACATGTGCGACAGGCTCAACTACAATTCGTAGGCAGATAAGTCCAGGTGACTTGTTGAAGCCAAGCTGCTTCAACGCAGCCAAGAACTTGTGCTCTGTAACCCTGGCTTCACAACCAGCTGTTCTAGATGCATCGAGGCAGGGAGAGTCAGCCAAATAGTTGCCAAACTCTTGGAGCCGGAGGTTGGGAAGTTAGGTGAAGCGCTCTCTGGAATACTCCCGAAATCCCTCGAGTTGATTCCAAGGTACATCCATCCGGGTGCTTGACTTTGCGAATGTACCTATCTGAGCCATGCCTAGAAACTTCCTTACGCTCATCTGCGTCAGTGTTCACGGCTTGATTGAAGCTTTCTTTAGCCTCGACCTTAACTACTTGGCCCTGATTTAATCTATTATTGTATTATCTTTTAATGGGGGTGGGTAATGAAGTATCTTTTCTTTTGTCATAAAATCATCTTCCAAGGAATTACCTCCTCAGTTTTTATGGGGATGGGGGGGGGGGGAAGTAATGTACTATCTATTCTGTTGTCATATAATCCTGTCGGTCATTACCTACTCCGTTGGGGGGTCAGTGTAGTACATGTTCGTTCACTATGATATTATCCTCCCAGGCTAGCAAAAGATTTGCAAGTATATATATAAATATATGCATACACACACATATAATATGAATACACACATACAAACACATATAATATGAATGCACACACACACACACACATATATATATATATATATATATATATATATAAGAGTTTGAATTACCTACTAGACACCATCCTCGAGTGTCTTCGGTCTCTCTGTATAAAGGATTGTCAGGACAACCTGACATGAGGATACTTCACCCTACAAGTAAACCGTGACCAAATATTCAAAATAACATAGTATTCGAAGCCCAAATCAGATCCTAAACACACGGCTATACACTGGCTCATATGAGGAATGGTGTACCTTCTCCAAGTAATGTTACCTCAAGTAACAGCACATAGCTGGATACTCCACCAGACTAGATGAATTCTTGTCCTAGAATCCTGTAAGACCAAAAGACCATAAGAAAGATATACTATATCGCAGTTAACTGGTCATTTGGGGAGAGGAAAATTGTTGTTTTTTACTTCTTTACTAACTCGAAGTTTGACAGGTAAATGAGAACTTTAATGGAACACTCAAATATCTATGTATCTCATATAGAGATCAAGTGTTAGCCCCAGGAAGTGACCCCTTGATTTCTGAGAACTTTCACTGAAGTAAAATGAAAAAGTAAAGAAATATATATATATATATATATATATATATATACTAGAAGAATACCAAAAAAAAGGTTATTTTATATTTTAAATTAGACAATCTTAAACATGTAGCACCCACCTTAATTTGGTTAATCTTAATCATAGTAAGATAAATGTATTTACTAAATATAAGTAACCTAAAGATATTTATATTTTTAATTCTATGAAGAATGTAAATCTAGCTTGTTTTTTGTTCTGAAATGAGGGTAACATTTTTTTAATGTTCTTAAATCTGAAAATGTATAACTGTGAATTAAGTGCTTTCAATGAAAGGTAAAATAATTGAAATAGTTGAATAAATAATAGTTAAATAAAATAGTTGGAACTTTAAGCAAGTTAGAAATATTCTTTTTCTCAAATCTCACAATTTTTAAAAACTTGCTTGTTTTTTTCTTTCTATAACAGTTTATAGATATTTTCATGAACATCAACAATACTTATTGAAAACGTGTATTCGTTCAAAGCAACACATATTTTGTTATTTTCTTATTATCATTATTTTCTTTCAAACTATATGATAAATCACATGAAACTGCTTTATTTAACAAAACCTTCATATCAAGTCGAAGTGAGGCATCAGTTTGATACAAAAGAATAACAATGCACATTTGATTATTTTATGTTTTTGTGTTATGCTTGTCTACATAACAAATGTAAGCAGATGAACGTGCATACGCATACACACATACTAATTCTAATTCTTATTTTTTTCAACATGGAGAATCAGAAATTTAACTACAAATTACAGATCACTGAATGACATTAAGAAATAATTAGATTCTAAAAATTCAAAACGATTTGGCACTATAAATCTTCTAAATTGTGTATGCTCAAATAGTTTAAGTGAGATTATAATAATCTTCATTTTCATACTACGATTACTGTAATTGATTGAGTCAATCTAGAGTAATGAAATCGTTGTATATTTGCGACAGAAGATGTTTTAAATGAACTTGAAGAAACTTATGTTTCCACCTAAATAGTGAGGATAGTTCCTTTTTAGATGAACAAATGCTTCTTTCTTTTATTGTGGCTTGGAATCATTAAAATAAATCCCATCACATGACAAAAATAAATGAAACTAGCAGGACCCATGTCTCGGCGTTGCCCGGAGAAAATAAAAAAATATTGATTTAATTTAACAAAAAATAAATATCAGAGTATCAAATTCTGAAAAACAAAAACAAAAACAAAAACAAAAACAAAAAATAACCCATTTCACTGTAAGTAATTTAGGTGATTAAAATAGGATTTCATCATCTGAACTACTTAAAGTGAAATTGGCTCGACTTTCAAATAGCACAAATAATAATCAAATATCAATCCTCATCTAAAAAGTTCCATAAGATCCCATTCATTTTTTTGTAAACTATTTATCAATAGTGCCTCTGCATGGCAACATTACTACTACAACTACTAGTGAAAATAATTATAATAATAATAATAATAATAATAATAATAATAATAAAAACAAAAACCGCAATACCAATAATAAAATTATAAATAACAATAAAAAAAGTCATTGTAACAAAAAAATAATCAAAAAGCTTACCAAAACAGACGTCTTGGTAATATGTCTGTAGTTAAAGGAGAATAATAAGTAAAAAAAACTAACTAATTAAATGAAGAAAAGTAAGAAAAAAATTTAGAAACAGTCTTAGCGGACATTTTTTGTTTTTCAGGCAGATTAATGTGAACTGTTCGGAAATAGAATCTAGAAGCGTATTTTACTATTCTCAAATAAAATTCGAGTTCTAAATAAGTAATCTGAATTAGCTTAATTTCTCCATGTTATTATTTTGTTGTTACATAAATCGTATGATGTTAAAAATGTGAATGAACATAAAAAGAAAGAAGTAAATATGTATAAGTATTAATAATGAAGTGAGTATATTAGTATTACGAAACTGCTATTCGTATATTCTATGAAACTATAAAGTGGAAGAAAAAAGGGAGTAGTTAATATTTTGATTGAAAATGTACAGTAGATAACAGAAAAAGAGTAGCGTGACAAATGAAACACAAACAGTGTTCATGGCATTATTATGCCATGAGCAATTTGTCCCTGGTGATACTGGGGGTGGTAGGAGTAGATATTATGATGTGAGTGAAAATGGCTTCAATCTTCTTTATGAAAATCTTACTTAGGGGAAACAGCTTACCCGGAGAAAGTGTAAGAAATTTTGAAAGAAAACAAAATGAATCCATATTTTGTGGAAACTTGCATGAGGACAGCTTAAGTGGCTGGCGGAACAGATTAGCATATGAAGCTTTTGATTCTAAACCTATAATATCCAATGATATATGGGGAAAGTCGACTTTATTTTATCATATAGATATTGAACGATAACAATAATACTCACAAATTATTTTTATTCATCCATTTATGTTTACACAATTTTCAATCATAATGATATATTAATTTGCTGAATTACTTAAACATGAACAAAAAGTAGCAGCATAAAATGCACGCACATACAAATAAATGAACATTTGTTTTTGCATTAACCCTTCATCATAACTTTCTCTTTCAACTAACTCAACTGAAATTTATTGATGTCAAAGAATCAAGAGAAATAAAAGAAAAGATAAAGATCAGTTTTAAATGCTCTCCTCACATCTCTAGATGATCTGTTTGGGATCTATCCGTTGATCTATACTTGTTATATTGAAAATCGATTTTCTTCACTATCCTGCATTAAATTGATCTTGAATTAGATAAGCATTTCTAGTGTAGGTGTTATACATAATGGATTAAGAAAACATTTTCTTAATTTGCATTTTTATTTCAGTAGAATTACTTTCATAGTCTTTGTATTTTCATCTACAAGGTGTTTGAGAGAAATTTGATCATTTTTGATATTCTTTCATTTCAGAACAATTTGAAGTATTTCATAGTGGTAAAGTGCAACGGATAGCAGCTTCTGTGTACTATTTGGTTTGAGAGCTGGAGACTATGGACGACTGGAAAGAATCTGAATATTGGAAGAGAGTGACCTGCATCGTGACGATTTGCGCCAGATAAAAAAAAATTGGGAAATCTTACCTGCACCTCAGTACTCCTTGAATACTTTGAAGGCTGTGAGATGTCAACTAGAAAATTCTGACAGAGATGCAAAAGCTGCAGTTGGCAGGAAGGATCATAGCAGGTTTTCTGACTGCGTCTGCACAATTAAATTTCTCAAGAAGCTGCTGTTACACTCGCGTCTCATTGGAAACGACAAGACGGTCACACAACACGAGAATAAAAGAAAAGATTTAGGTCCTCGGTTTCAAACATGCATATATACTGATCAAGAGGAGAATGGAGACTCTTTCTCAAGACACCTGTGAAATAAGGATATACAGACAATGAACACTTTGTGAAAGAATGCAAGACCAACGCAAGTCAAGGAGTTAAAAAAAAAGCTTTATTTACAAAAAGTATAGGGAGGAATAACATAAAAGTACAAACGTAGCAAATATGCGGCTAGACCGAATGCAGAATACATGTGCAGTATGAAAACATCATCTTGAGAAAAAGAAAGACATTGAACTTACAATTTGCCGATGTACCTTCAAAGTTTATAAGAAACGTTCAAATGTCTTTGCCACCTGCAAATGATTGTAGTCAGCGTGCAGTTATCGGTCACGGTAGGAATACTCCTTGATTTCGCTTATTTTGGCAATCCGATTAATTTGAATATTTTTCAATATGCCTTTAGCATTCATCAAGATATATCCAAGGGGTTTTCTTATGTCAGTGTCCATATCGACACCAGACGACTTGTTAATTTCTAATATGCCGGGTATTTGCATGTCATTCATATCAAAATTTAATTGGTCTTTCGCTTCTTTTGTCGTTTAGGATCAGCGAGACATCACCTCCTATTCTCCTGGTCTCAGTGGAGATTGTATTCTCATGGAAGTTTTCTTTGTTTCTTCTTTGTTTTTGGCGGCAAAAAAAGGTCGCACTGGCCCATGTATCAGTTCAAGTGAGAAGAGAGGCAGGTCGCACGTACTCCTGTGACATTTCATAGAGATAGGGGAATAACTAATTCCTTTAGCCAGTCGCTATGCTTTCAAGTGCGTGAAGATTTAAAAAGTGGAAGGGGGGGCAAAGTCAGACCCACCACGATATAGTCTTTGCAAGTTCTTTCGTTCTTCCTTTTTTTTTTCATCTCCCTAGCGGAGAAACAAATAAGATTTAAAAGAGAATGTATTTTCGTTCAGTAATATTTTATTTGCAACAGGAATCTAGTTTTGAGATTATGTTAACTGCATGTGAAAAGAAAGATGCTTCCCGAAATGCTAGGAGAATTCCTCAATGGAAGAAGGAGAAGTATTTATTTTGAGTCTTATGCAACAAGGGATCCTCAACGAAGATGTTGGGTCCATGACAACATAATTATAAGAAACAATGTCATGCCTAACCAGTTCAAGAATCTTACAGACGGACCGAAGAATTGAGGGGCTTACTATGTTACAGATTGCCACAGTCAAACTGGTGCTCTAGGCATATCCCGACTCACACACCACGAAGGCAGCATACAGCTCTAGGTTTAGGTCCCACCTGGAAGTCGTGGTGAAGGCTCAGGGAAACTTCTTGAAGTGAGCTGTAGTCAACAAACCATCCTTTAAGAGATGCACTTTGAATTGTGAGAATACATTAATTCTTGGCCAAGATATGACATTTTTCTTTCCTTTCAAAAAACTATCAAATTTGTCTTAAACAGCCTGTATAGCACGCAAACCATCAAATATTATGGTGTCCAATCGTTCATCATGGAAAAAAAACTCTTTCTAAAATAATATTGACAGATATGTACGTCTTGAATTAATTAATCTTTTTTATTCTATTAAATCTGTTTAGAAAACTTGACTTATTTAATCCTAACAGTAAAATCAAAAAGTTAAAAAATAAAAAGTGTTGAAGCTATCCTTTCCGAAACCTGATGTTCACGACAAATACAATTATCTGAAACTGCCAATTGAACAAGCAAAGAAGACACCATTTATAATGGCAATACAAAAGACACAAACAGGAATAACAGTAAATGATCTCAATTTTCTGAAGGAAAATACGAGAATACACAAAAACTGAAGATTACATCAATGGTAATCAGGAGAAAGATATCTATAGCAAAAAGAACATGAAGAAAAAACGAAAATTGAAATAAAATAAAGAAAAAATGGTAGTCACATTAAGAGTAGAATATTTGATTAAGTCTTTAGCCAACTCAATTTTTTTCAAGCTAATTTCTATCCAATTGACCGACAAGGAGAAACTTTCATGATGGGATACAACATTTCATTGGCTCTTTTGCCATTGAAATGCTTTGGAAATGCTAAGAGAGAAGATGAGACAAGCATAATCTTTAAAATGTACTAAAATAAAGCTTTAAGTCTGATAGAATATCTGCAAAACAAAAGCTAGAATTTCAGAAAAGAATTCAGTGGAAATCCTTCCGTATTAAAAGATTTGGACAGTCTGATGAGTGTTCAAACAATAGATGATTTATAATTACTATCACATCATCATCGTCATCATCATCATCATCATCGTCATCATCATCATAAATTGTGTAGAAAACGAGATAAAATATAAACAGATTTCAAAATAAGAATTAAATTTCACCCTGTTTTTCAAGTTATATGACAATAGGTGAGAGAGAGTCTTGCATATCAAACAGTGACATACAGTGGTTATTGTTATCGAATCTGCTCTGTGCTGCCACATTTAACCAACTAGCATTTACCCTCATTTGCAGCAGCACACTTCATTTCTGTTAAAAATTGGGTTATCTTCTAGAATTAAACATAATTGAGGCAAGATAAAAATCTTATTATACCTATAACAAAATATAAAAATTAAAAATAATTAAAATGTAAAAGCTAAAACAAAGAGTTGTTAGCAACATATCCTTCTATTGTTTTGTTAAACATGTCATGGTGGTGTACACACAACCATGACATGTTTAACAAAACAATTTAAAAGAATCTAAAAGACAACAACCCCTTCATTTCTTCAAAAGGAAATTAGTTTAAAAATGTGAAATGAAGAATATTTCTAACTTGCTTACATTTGAAACTAATTATTTTGAATCACTGATAAAATAGGTAATTTTGTTTGCTCCTTTCTATTTGTTTATTTTATATATAAACTTGTTCACTACAATTTGTTCACTACATATATCTAGATCAAGTTCCCAAAACGTCTGGTTAAATAAGTTAAGAGTGGAGCTCTTCCCACTAACATTTCTAAATTGATCAGACATTCTGGTTTTATTTATCCCTGCCTCTATAGTCTACCTAAAACCTATAAAGACATAGTACCGTTAAGACCCATATTATCCATGATAGGGTCTTCACAGCATAAGGTAGCCAAATGGCTTGCCATCATTTTAGAACTAGTCCTGGAACGCTTCATTTTGTATAAAAGATTCATTTTCCTTTTTGAACTTTATAAAAATTATTCCTATACTGACAAATTTATGTGTTCCTTTGATATATCAAGTCTTTTCACCTGTGTTCCCCTTATTGAAATGATTAATGTATGTGCAGATGCATTATATCGTAGTCAATTATCCACTCCTATTCGCGAAAATATTTTCGTGGAATGAATGAAATTCGCCACTATGTCGATTTAATTCAGTTTTAACAACATTATATACATACAGATTGATTGGGTCTCTATGGGTTCTCCCTTGGGGCCGGCATTGGCTAACATCTTAGTAGGTTTTCATGAAGAGGGTCTGTTATCTGGTTTTAAAAGACCAGACGTTTACTTTCGCTACATTGATGACAACAATGCACCAGGAGCGGATGTTTTTTTTTTCACGTTCCTGAATAATATTCATCCAGTTCTCAAGTTTACTTTAGATAAGGAAACCAATTCTTCACTTCCATTTCTCGATGTGTTAGTTTGTAAAGTTCCTCCAGTTTTTTAACTACAGTATACCGGAAACCAACTTTCACTTGTCTCTACACCCATTGGGACTCATTTTGTCCAACAAAACAAAAGTTCAATTTAATTAAGACCCTTACTTTAATGATTTATTCTCAGACTAAACTGGATGAAGAAATCAAATTATATTACTAAAACCCTCTGCAACAATGGCTATCCATTAGACATTGCTGAATCTGCAATCAAAAATAAAATTTCAAACTTCTACAAAACTAAAACAGCTTCTGTTGAGAGATGTCCTATTTACCTTCGCCTACCTTGGTTAGGCAACATAAGTGATAGATTTGCCAAACAAATCTCTGTCTGTACAACAATGTTACTTTGCTGCGAATACATAAGTTGTTTTTTCCACCAGACCCATCTTGACGTCGATTCGAAAAGATGTTCTTCCCCCCATCATCATAATTCTATTATTTATTTATTTAAATATAGTTGCTGTTTGCACTACGTTGGGAGGATGTCGAAAAGATTGGACATCCTGGTCAAACGATACGTGCTCACAAAAATTATTTTCCAACTGATGTTTTGAATAATACATACGAGTTTTCCAATTTTAGTGTTGACTTATTCTCCATTCTCAGTAAGTCACACTCTTCCTATCATCTGACGATTCTAGAAACCATTTACACTAAGTCTTTGTGACCTTCTCTTTGCAAGCAAAAAGAAATTCTTCTCGGACTTAATGTGGTTTCTATTTGATTCAAATTTTTTTTCTATAATACCCATAGCATATTTCCCTCTTAATCCTAACCTCGGTTTTAGCTCTGTTGAACGAGGTTCGAAACCGGTCAGCTGCCCTTTCACTCTTTTTTTTTATCCATCATGTTTAACAATAAATATGGTCTTTATATAGCCATTATATATATATATATATATATATATATATATATAAAGTTTTTATATTTAAAATATAAATTTAATAACATAAAGCAATTGTAATAGCTCAATAGTGTGAGGCGGCTAGAGCTATGGTAGAACATATTTTTATTTAATTTTAAACCATGTCAAATGTCAAGAAGGACAGATTCACATAATTTCAGAAAAAAATGTTTTTATTTCTAGCATACAATTATTTCGGCTTACTACCAAATTATTTGTAAAATGCTCCTATATCCTATGCATTTATTTCCTGGTGTGGGTATCCTCAGTGCTCGTATATAAAACAAAGAAAAACAAGGCAAGCAAAGCCTGGATTACAATCCGTACTCATCATTCACTTTTTTCTCTCCTGCTAATGGAGCTGTTAACTCCTATATGTCCTAGTCACAACATACAGGAGAATTTTACAAATATCTGAACTGTGCAGATTGGACCGATTTTAAAAAGGTTCGTTTGCTATTAAGAACTGACTTCTCCTCATCTAAATATTAAACAGGTAGTTTTTCAATTTTCTTTTAATAATCTTAACATTTGTGGTGTCCGGAAAATTCGGTAATTCCACAAGGTAGGATAATTCCGAATTCTGTAAGATACGTGTGAAAATACTACAAATACACAAAGTCACTTGCTGGGAAGTTGTACTAATACTTTCTTTGAAATTCTGGGTAAAGTGGTTAAATTGTCTACAGTAGAAATATGTTCGAGCGTATTATCAATGCATTGTATCACATATCATATTGTGTAGAATATCAATTAACCCTTAAATGTTTTATTTTTATACTGGTTTGACATCGAAGATACTGATTACCTATTTATGCAACATCATACTAATACCTACTCACACTTGTCAACAGGCTCGTTGCATGTGAAACAAGTTGCAGTTTGACACATTTTCGTTAAATATTATATTAAATAGGCATTTTGTTGGAATGTGTCATATTTGAAACAAAAAGCATTTAAGGGTTAAGAAAGAAACAAGATATCCTTGTTGCGATTGAGTGCAGCAGTTATGTGTGTTCACGAAACAATTGAAGAATACCTACCTTGTCAAGTGAAACTGAAGCCATTTTGAAAATATCTGAAAATAAACAAAAAGCCAAAATAAAAATAAGATGTGGTGCCTATACTATAACAAATATTACTTATTCCAAAGTTATAATTTATCCGTATTCATACTTTGATAACAAAATTATTTTTAGGAAAAAACAAAACAAAACGGCAATAAATAAGAAAATGTTCTGCAATTTTTTTGTAAAAGATTTTTCTATATAAATAAAATGAAATGTCTGTCTCTCTAATAAAGACTTGGAAACTACTGGTTCGATTTCAACCAAACTTGGCATGCAAATAGGCTATAACCCGTAAAGTGGTACAGGTTACATAAACTTGACCTAGGTAAACTTTGGCAGTCATAAAAGGTCAAAGTCAAAGAAGCTATGTCTTATGGAAGTTAACCTCCAATCAAAATCTAAATAAATAAATGCAACAAGATGTGTCAAATAAAACACTCCAAAAAATAAGATTGAAAAAAAAAAGGTTTTGTTCTTGAATAAGACGAAAAAGATTTCAAGTCATTCACCAACAAAGTTTTAAAATCTAAATCGTTGATCACGGAAAAAACAACAAAAGGTCTGTCGATTTTTTTTCATTATTTTTTTTAATGTTTAATCAGGAACACATAAATAAGTCTGAACAATCTAACTTTTTTCTAGCTAAGAAGTGAAGAATTATTTTCTAGTGAGAAAAGTAACTACCATAAAAAAATTAAATTAAACAGATTTTTTTAATATACACGAAAAAGTCGGTAGCCTATTTTAAGTGATGAAAAATGGAGGAATTTAAAAGTGCTATGATGGAAATTATTAAGCATCAACAAGAACATCATCTTTAACTCGAAGAAAAATTCTGAGAAAAACAAATAGAACAAATGGAATGTCAGAAGAAAATTTAAATATAAAAGCTTCGGTAGAAGAGAAATTTAAAGAAAAACAATTGGAGCAAATGAAAAAGAAACGAGGAAATGCCCAACAAGAATAGAAACAACTATACGAATTATCGAATAGGGGTCAAAATTGTGAAGATGATAGTGCATTTTCACAAAACGCTATTTGGAGCGCTATTGATAATTCTAATTAAGACCTTGAAAATGAAATCACGTTTGCTTCGTATTTCAGATAATACAAAGGTCTTTATAATATGGACTGTGCGAATTGGACCGATTTTAAAAAGGTTCGTTAGTAAACAAAAAAAAAGTTCTGTATGGTTGAACTTACCACATTTTTTAATTATATATTGCCACAAAAATCTGTAAAAGTAATTCACCAACTATATTTGATCAACAGAAAACCATAATTTGCTTCCTAAACCGTGTTTTTGTTGTGGGCAATTGCATTGGTAAAAAGATTGTCCATATGAAATGAAAACGTGTTTTCATTGCAGTCGCATGGAACACAAAAGTACACACTGCAGAGTTAAAAATAAATTTTTTTAAAGTTTTATTAACATTGCTAAAAGTGACAAAGTTGAAGTAAAAATATTGAATAAAATATTAAGTTACAACTTGATTCAAGCTCAAATCTGTCAATAAAAAATCTTCAAATGCAGAAAAAATTGGAAAACTAACTTTGATGGATGACGAAAAAAATAGCTAAAAGCGTCACTGGTGAACAAATAAAATTTGAAGGCGACCTAGTCTATAACGTTAAAATTAAAGGAAAGACTTTGAAATTAAATGTGTTTGCAATGAACAATTCAAACAACCTCTTAGGCACAGACAGAATGGAGAAATTTCAATTATGGAATATTCCCATAAACTCTTTCTGTCAAAATATTGAAATTTTAAATGCCGAAGACAAGAGACTAAAGATAGAATTAAAAAAAGTCTTTTCAGAAGTTTTTTTTCTGATGGACTAGGAAGATGTAAAAAAATGACTGCCAAGTTTGAATTAAAATCAAATATTCAACCAGATTTTTAAAAGAAAAGAAATGTTCCATTTGCATTATTAAATCAAATTGATGAGGAATTAAATAGACTCGAAAAAATGTGAATATTATCGAAAGTAGAGTACAACGAGTGGGCTTCGCTTATAGTCTACATAAAAAAGTAAAGAGATCTGTGTTTGTGCAGATAGAACCATGTACAGCCTAGTCCATAAGATATTCGCTAAACTTGACGGAGGAAAATTTTTTGCAACGGTTGATTTAAATGATACTTATCTACAAATACCTGTGGACGAGGAGTGCTCAAAGGTACAAATACCCATAGGGGTTTGTACAAATTCGACCTATTACCATTTGGGGTTAAGGTGGCACAAGTCAATCTTCAGCAATTAATGGACTGGAATTTGCGACAGCTTACTTAGATGATATTCTAGTGATCAATAAAAGCACTGAACAATGCAATTCACATGTACACAAAGTATGTAAAAGAATCCAGGGCTATGAATTTAAATTGAAGGACGAAAAAGGTAAGTTTTTTTTCATGGAAAAAATAAAATATCTTAGTCAAATTATAGACAAAGATGGTAGAAGACTAGACTCAGAGCGAGCGAGTGCAGAAAATATATCATCACTACAAAATGTTTTTTGATTTAGCAAATTATTAAAATGTGTTTATTCCAAAAATGCACAATTTGCGAGCACCTCTTAATGAGCAATTAAAAAAAGAAAAAGATTGGGTCTGGACGACAGAATGCCAGGAGACATTTGAAAAAAGAAAAAATATCCTCACATCAGAATTCTTTTTGACGCACTACAATCCCGATCTCGAAATCTTTGTAGCTACTGATGCTAGCTCGTACAGCATTGGAGCTTGCATATTACACAAAATGGAAGACGGATGACTAAAACCTATTGCCCACTCATCTTATACATTACTACCGGCAGAAAAAAGTTACTCACAAACCGAGAAGGAAGCATTGGGTATTACTTTTGCAGTCAGCAAATTTCATCGATTTTTTCAGGGAAGACATTTTGTGTTTCAAACCGACTATAAGCCATTGCTAATGACTTATGAGTCTAAAAGGGGATTACAAACGTATACTGTAAACGGACTACAGAGATGAGGAACTATTCTCCTCAATTGCAATTATAAAATGAAGTATCTCCCATCGTCAAATATTAGTCATGCTGATGGATTATCTAGACTAATCTCAAACTCCCTACAAACTAACGTAGAAGTAAAAAATACATTGTGTAACGCCATTAGTGAGCTTCAGGTAACACTCAAAGTAATAAAAAAAAATCGCTAGATGACGATCTTTTAAAAAAACATTAAAAAAAGATAAGAAAAACACTGACAAATCTCGGAAGTGTATTCAATCTGTGATGAAGTAGTTATGTCTGGCGATCGAGTGGTTATTCCTGCTGCATTACAGAAAAAAAAATTTAAAATATTTCATGTCGGTCACTCGGGCATTTCGAGAATGAAAAGTCTCATGAGAAGTTATGTGTATTGGATAAGTATGGGCAAAGATATTAAAAATGTGGTGAAACTATGCAAAGTTTGTTCGAAGACACCTCCTATAAAGTTCAGAGCCTGGCCAAAAACTGACTGATCATGGTCTAGGATCGACATAGATTTTGCTGGCCAACTGGATGGTTTTTATTACCTAGTAATGGTGGATAGTTTCTCAAAGTGGCCGGAAATATTAAAATGTAAGAAACCAAATACAGAAGTAACCATTAGTTTTTTACATGAATTGTTCGCCGGTTTCGTGGTCGTTGACTGTATTGTACCAGATGACAGAACGCAATTCACAAATTCACTGAATTTAAAATATTTTGTCAAACTTTTGTAGTGGAGACTATTATTACGATCATGCCAGCCCATGTGAGAAGCAATGGCCAGGCATAATGGTTTGTGGATACGTTCAAAAGAGCGCTGCAGAAAGCAAGGGGTACACCTACTGAAAAGGGCATTCAAGAATGGTGTATAGGATGACCCCAAATAACAATGTTCCATCTTCCATTATGCCAACATAAGCAAAACTTGCACGGAAGATTAAAACAGTGTTTGGTAGACTATTGCCATCCTATACGAACCCAGAACTTGAGAAAAATATCACAATAGGATGCTTCAAAAGTGGATAAAAAGTTTTCTTTCGGATGTTCAAAAACAATAAATCCTATTGGAAAACAGGAATAGTGGATAAACGGATTGGAAATATGATTTACATGGTAAAGGGACCTAAGTTTACTCACAAAAAACACCTGAACCAGATGAGGAAAAGATATCAAAATGCTGTGGAGAATAATACTCCAGAGGGCGAACTAATGAATGTCGTGTTCGACACATTTAAGATACCAATCCCGCAAACAGGTTCTGAACAACGAAGATCAAAAAAGAAACGTAAGATTACAGACTTAATTGTAATAAACCCTAAAAGGAAAAAGAAAGCATGGACTCCATACGGAGCAAGACTTAAAGAGGGGGTGATCTACCCCATTTTGTGACTATATCGACTGTTCTAGACACTATGTATAGAGGAGCTTATGACAAAGTCTCGGAGCAGTCTTTTAGTAACATACTATTCTGTACTCCTGTAAACACACACTCTTGTAAATATACCACCGTGTTGTCTTATTTATTATCGGCTATTCAAGGTTACAACAAAATCAAATAAAGTAAAAAGTTGTTTTTGCTTTTGATGGATGTCAAACGCAAATACAGACCTAACGCTATTACTTTACCCCCTTTGATCAAAATAAAACATATTTATCCAAGTTCTCTGGGCAATGTAGAATATATATGGGTAAGAGGGGAGGGCTCTATCTAAAAAAAAGTGACATATTTCCTCTTGATTGACGTCTGGCACGAACAGAGACCCCATGATATTATTGTACCCAATGATTAAGGATCGCCTTGAATGTACCCCATTTGGCCTTACATCTTCCTTTCTCATGGTATGGGGGGATTTATTGCCTGTACCATGTTCCTAATTTGTGAGAGAAAGAAAAGAGAAAGAAATAGATAATTCACCAGCAGACTCTCTCTATTTTGCCATGGATATTCTTAAAATTGTATATACAAATTACAGCTAAAGAATTTCAGCTAGGAATGCTACAACCCTTACCATTATTTGTATTATTCGGACTACTATTCTCATCTTGGGTGTTATTTTCACAACATGTTGGCGGATGTAACCTCTGCCTTCTTCAGGTGAATCTTTACGAACTTGGAATCTTTATGTGAAACTCATGAACCTCTACAGAATTTTGAACTGAACCCTTTTTTATTTAATCCATGAGGGTAGATTGTTCTCGTTCCACCAACCATGACCGGATAGAAGGGTTAATTATTATATTATTCTGGGTTATTATCGACTAGTAAGAATTAATCTAAAGAAGACTGTCACTTAAAACTGATTGTTAATCAACACTGTTATCCGTTGCACCCCAGGTCCATATAAACAATTCTAATATGAATTTTGGAAGCTTTAAACCTAATCTAGTGTTTTTTATTCACAGTAAAACAATTCCATAAAATAATTGATGGCCGAACATTTATGTTAGAAACCGATCATAAACCATTTGTGATCATATTTGGTTAAAGAAATCGTATTCCGACTCAAATTCTGGTGATACCAGATCAGGCTGCCCTGTGGCTCCCTGAGACGAAATTCACCTACATTGACGTTTTTTGTTTTTTTGTTTGTAAAACTTAATTATGTTCTACAAAACCAAAAACAAAAACAACAGCCCCTCTCCCTTTCTCCCTCCCCTTTTTTATTTTTCCTACCCTACTCCCGGTCCTGGATATGACCTTAAACTACATCCGATGGTGAGATCCGGCTTACGGACTTTGGGGAATGTGGAGCCTCCTCTTAATTACCATTGCTCCCAGGTCCACCCTGACCCGGAGTGGTAGTACCTGTTAGGGTCCCAACTATGGGTTAAATAGAAACCGATATTAAAAGGGGAAAGAAACAAAAAAGAGAAGAAAACAAGACCAGATTCGGCATTAAATAACCCAAAAAGGGTTGATATGCCGTAAAACAAAACTACCAAACCAAACCATACCGACTCAAATTAATCAATCTAGCGATAGTCAGGCACCTACTTAATGCTAAACTTCTTTCTGATCATCAATACGGATTCAGACAAGCACGATCTACTGCAGATATCCTAACGGTCATCTCTGAACGCATATATCATACACTGGACAAGGCAGGTAATGCTAGAGCGGTAGCGCTCGATATATCCAAGGCCATTGACAAGGTCTGGCATGAAGGGCTTCTCATAAAATTGCACTCATATGGTATTACTAGACAAATATTTAATATAATTAAATCCTTCCTAACAAAACGAAAGATCCTGGTTGTACTCGATGGCCGTTCTTCTTGTGACAATATTAAGCGGATGCGACAATATTAAGCGGCTCTGCGAAGGGCAGGGCCTAGAATACAGCGCTAGTGTGAATTAGCCACGAGCTTATTCAAAGTCAAGCATCATATTAGGTTTCCAGTATAAACAAATGACAGAGTTAAAAAAACATAGTTTGATCGCCCTGGTAAATGAACTCCCATCTCAATTTCAATCAATTCGAAATCGTATTTTGGTTTTAATTGCGTTCGTATTGACCTTTCTGCCCTCGAATGATAATTGCAATTTAGGTCATATCGTTTTCCGGTCCAAATGAAATATACACTTTTTGTTAAAAATTATTATCATTTTTTTTCACTTATGACACGTTGCTCTCTCATTGTTGTTCTCGTGGTGTGATCTTATTGGATTCTGACAAGAATTCGCCCCCCCCCCTTCCCATAGAGGTCGGCGCATTCTCAATAAAAGAGTAGAGAGAGTCGAGACAGAGTGAGTTCCCCAGAGACAGACTTGGGCGGCCACCGAACGAGGAAGGTCGTGCGTTCGGCCTCTCGTTTGGATGGCGGAGCATGTTGACTATAGTATTCTCTCCATCGTTTTAAGTAAACAAGTTAGTTCAACTTATGACTTAATTAAGAACTTGCAATCGTAAATGGATTTGCACACGCGCAGAGACGACGAAATAGTTTAACACAAAAGACATTTTATCAAAAGATAGATTTTCAATTCAACGTTAACCAATTTCTTCCTTTAATTGTTTAATAATTATTTCATACCAAAAAGACTTCGCCGATGTTTGTTGAATTATTTCTATTGTTGATTTGTTCTGCTTGAATAACCTTGCCTTCACAGAGACGAGATCGACAAAGCCATCTCTATCATCATCATCATCATCATCACCATTCCGACCTAGAGGAGATTCGACCGACATCTTTTTTTTATTGCCACTACGACGATCAACGGTCAAAAAAGTGTTCACGGTCTGGCAAGATCTCTGTGTAGAGAACCAGAAGTGTGAGCACAGATACACAGACGACGAGCAGGGTACATGTTTATGGCAGGCTCCGTGACGCAGAATAGAGTGGGGTATCTGTTATACTTGGCACCGCGACCAGGATATCAAACACCTGTGCGTGAGTGGCCGACAAGATACCCATGGGTGTTGAAGAGAGTGGGGTACCTTTACATTCTAAGCAACATGGCATAAATGCTGGTGTACCCCAAGGATCCATCCTTGGACCTCTACTGTTCCTGATTTTCATAAATGACCTCCCTGATGCCATTGCGACTGAGATAGGAATATTTGCTGACGACACCACGCTCTACTCTCGTCGTGTGGGCAAAACTGACGCGCACATATCTGAGACAATGGCTGAATCCTTAGAAAATGACCTCCAGTCTGTAGTGGAATGGGGTAAAAAATGGATGGTAACTTTAAATGCCGCAAAGACAAAGTTACTTTCCTTCAATAACTACAAGAAACCTCTTCAACCACCGATTGTCATGGCAAATAGCACCCTGCCTGAGAGTTCATCATTTAAACTCCTCGGCCTAACTTTCACAGATAACATGAATTGGAATAAATACATTGAAAACATTGCCAGGGCTACAGCAAAGAAGGTAGGCTCCCTATACCGTGCCAGTAAACTTCTCACACCTGACATTATCCTATATCTCTACAAAGCCACCATCCGCCCATGCATGGAGCATTGTTGCCACATCTAGGCTGGGGCATCACCCACTAGTCTCTCTCTCTTAGACAAGGTCCAAAAAAGAGTTGCCAACTTGATAGGTCCTTTACAATCCACCAAGCTCCAGCCCCTGTCCCATCGCCGCAATGTTGCTTCCTTGTGCCTGTTTTACAAGTACTTCAATGGATTGTGCTCTGATGAGCTTGCTGCTCTGGTACCCCACGACGTAAATTCACTAGACCAACCCGACAATCTGCCAAATCCCATCCATACACTGTGGAGGTCCCCAGATGCCGAAGAGCTTTCTACTCCAAAAGCTTCTTTCCTCGTGCTGCTGGACTCTGGAACTCCCTCTCTGCTCCCTGCTTTCCTGACGTTACTGACATGCAGAAATTTAAAACTAATGTAAACAGACACTTTGTGAAAGAACGGAAGACCAACACAAGTTAAGGAGTTAAAATTACAAAGTTTATTTATAAAATGTATAAGGAGGGACCAGATAGAAAACAAAACAAAAATAGTATGGGACAGGGTCTAAACATACGTAATTAGACCGAGCGAAAACCCATGTACAATACAAAGAAAAACTCAGCTTGAGAGAAAGAGGGGTTTGAACTTACAGTCTTCAAAGTTTGTAGGAAACACTTAAATCTTCAAGCAGTTGTAGGCAGTTGTCGTCAGCCTGCAGTTACCGGTTGTGGGGGATAGTCCAAATAATTCTTATTTATTGAGCATACTGTGGTTCTCTCGTTTGACTATTTTTCGATATGCCTTTAGCACTTAGCAGGATATGTTCAGGGCGTTCTCTTTGTTTGGCGTCTGTATCGATGTCAGATGATTTAGCAGTTTCCAATGTGCAGGAATTTTGAATGAACGCTTCTTCAAAAGTTTTCTGTCGTGTTTTAGAGCAACGAATTTTGCTTCCTCTTACTCCTAAGCCTTGGGGGTAGATTGTGTGCCTAGCAGTTTCAATTTCTTCCTCTTTCTCCCTTTGGCAGCAAAAGGGTTCGCACTGGACAAGGTGTCAGGTCAGTTTGGGATGATGGACCGCATGTACTCCATGACCTCCACAGAGATAGCAAGATCACTTATCCTTTCCCCAATGGTCAGGCCCTTAACTGCAAAGATTGTAAAAAGTGGGAGTGGGGCAGTCAAGCCCACTGAAATATACATTCTCGTATCACCTCTTTCTCTCCATTTTTTTCATCTCCCAAGCTGACGAACAAATAAAGTTTAAAAGAAAAAGAATATATCTTTGCTCGATAATATTTTATATTGTCTACTGCTATATATTTAAATTAAAAATCTAATTTTGAGATTACGTCACAATAGCTATACAAAAATGGTTTGACATTTTAAAATGCAGAAAGGCAACTACTTGCATGAATTGTTTGCTAGATTTTGAGTTTCATATACTATAGCATTCACGATAATGGAATTCAATTTGTTTTTTGTTGTAGAGTTCATTCTTCGCCTTATTATTGAATATTGAACAAATAGACTGAGAGATCTGTAGACACCTTTAAGAAAACATTAAAAAAGTGTGAAGTGGAGGAGACACTCCAACACTTTTTAAGTACTTGTCGTCAAACAAAAACCTCAAATAGGTAAACTGAATTGGTGAATCCAAATCATTTTTGACAAATTGGTGCCACAATTATTGGTAAATGCAACATATGACAAAATAACATTGTGACCTTTGCAAACAGGTGAAACTGTTTTTTCCATCAATTACCGAATAAGAAAACCCAGTTGGAAAGCCAGGAAAGTCCATGTGCAGATTTAACAGATAACCTACAGTGTCTACGACCATATTACCTACATAAAAGACATTTAAACCAGCTTTGATCACGAATTGTCAATGTGGAAACATAGCGAAATACCGTCTTTAGATTTGTTTTTTCGGAAGCGCCGGCCAAGGCTCGTCTCATAAAATCGATACAAAGTTCTTAATATCTTTTTAAACATTGTTCTTTTTAAACAACTTTCCTTTTTTAAAACATTTCTTTTTTAAAACATATTTACTTAAACCCTGTTCTTCTTATACAACTTCTTTTTAAACACATTTGGTACACTTTTTCTTTCTTTTTTAAACGTCACAGCTTTTCTTTTCAGTTTTTCATATTTTCTTCTTTGGTCTACTGGTCGTGATCGCTATCTGTGCCGTGGGTTTCATTGCGTCTCTGGCCATGTTCGATTCTGGTGGTCTTTGTTCTGTGGACAAACTTTATTTTCAGGCAAGAGACAAAACTCGGAGACAGTTTTTCTCAGAGAGAGAGTCGATTCTTTTATTCGATGTCTTGGTTGTGGAGGGGTTTCCATCCATTCGTCTCTTCCATTCGTCTCATTCATACTTTTTGTTGTGAGGTGCGACAGATGCACGGGGATATATGTCGGATCTCATTCGAGATCCAGCCCATAACTTTTAGCCCATATTTTCATGGGTCCGCTTGCTTTCAGGACGAGTGGCTACATCATGGTCTGATCACTTTCACTTCCAAAGCGTTCTCTTTGCAAAAACTCTAGTTTTCGAGAAAAACAAATGACGCAACAGACACTTGCCTCACGTTGGCCAATCAGACACGACATTCAACAATCGTTTCATATCTGACCATCTCCGACCCAAGATTCCCTATGTCGGTGCTGAATTTGTCACTTTGTTATGGTTTGACAGAAATGATTCACTCATAACAATCCCCTCCAGTGCATGTCAGCTTAATCCGCACTTATTGTCTCAACTGACCCTAGCCATAATTCATACTAGCTAACTTAATCGTTTCCAAAAATATGCCCCCCACCTCCATAATAACACATTCACAATTCTCTTTCTTTACTTTTTACTCTCAATCATCACAAGGAGTTGGCTTTGTTCTGATCTAAAGAGTTACAAATTGAAGTCTTCAATAGAAACAGTACAAGAAACTCTCAAAATACCATTCCAACAATTTACATGGTGGTGTAGGTATAATGAACATCTACAATTAGCCCTAAATGCAGCATAAGAAACATATAAACAAATGTAAACAATTAAAGTCACAAAATCACATTGATGGCGGTTTGACTTGAACATAATTACACACATACCGTTGATGCTCCTCCTTTTATGAAAGGCTGCAAGCTATATCCTTGAGCTTAGCCATTTTCCTAAGTCTTGCTATATCAATTAAGTCTAGGGTCTGAAGTTACCTTGAAGGTGTACAGATCTGCATAGACAGTCGTGCTATCTGAAATAACAGATAACCAGAGGAATTTTTAGTAGTCCAACAATTTTCTCATCATCAACTATCATGAAACTAGACTCAGCTGCATCTGCCATTGATGAAGTTTCCGATGATGTCTCTTTGTGATAACTGTGGTGTTATGTATAATTAGGTCAATAATTATATATAACTCATTTCATTCTTTCTCTCATATATATATATATATATATATATCTTTTTATTCAACTAAAACCATTGTACACTGTTATTTATCAATACAAAAATGAATCTCTAGTAATAATTTAAATGAATGAATGTGAAAGTTGGTCTCATTTCTTGCACCAACAGTCAAGTTAAAACAGCCTATTTCAAGTTAATCCAACTTTACGCAATAGACACGCCATCTTTTTATAAACTGCTTATGTAAATGCGATATCAGCGGCAAGGCTAACCAATTTTCATATTGGTTTTGAAAAAGGACATATTATAATTAACTACTGTTTGTTATTGTTTTTTAATTCAATGATTGTTTTGATTTTAATATAGCAAATAGTTCCGTTTCGCAATATTGTTTTATTTTCTAGACAAATATTTCGCATTTGTGTTCAAATGTTCCTATCTTTAGAAAGACCGACTTGATTTTTTTCGAAATTGCAAGTGAAAAGGTAATTTGATTTCGTCTTTCTTTTCCTTTGTTTACAGTCACATTTCAAAGATAAATAAATCTGTTAATGTTTCGTGTTTACATTATGAATGAAATGTTTATTATTTTAAACTAGCAAGGCTACCTGGAGTTGCACAAGGGAATAGTAAGTAATTTACTTTTATTAATAACAATTGATTTCTTACTGTGTCACATGTGAGGTAAATCTTACTGTAAAACTCAAAACAAGTAATCGAAGTAAAACTTACAACAAAAAAAACAAATACGCGAGTACAGTTTTAGAAAAAATGTGTGTGTGTGTGTGTGTGTGTGTGTGTGTGTGTGTGTGTGTGTGTGTGTGTGTGTGTGTGTGTGTGAATAAAGAATCTGTGTGTCGGTAGATTAATTCCTATGTTAGTCACAAAAATAATAAGAAGAATAAGGTAATGTATCTTTTTGTATTTATTGATAGTGAAAAAAAATTCTTTCCTTTATTTTTTATATTTTAAGCAATTGATTTTAGTTGTGTTTACCTTTCCGGTGAAAATTGATTAAATAACTTTAAAAAGATCTAATTAAATGTCTTATTTTTATGGTATAAATAAAAATATTGAAATGATTTTACTTTTTAAGTCGATTATGTGTGAATACCCTGAAAAACCTGGAATGTACATGAGAGCGTGATGGCGTTCTACACATACGAGAGATTTAAAGTTTAATTCAAAAATAAGCACAACAGTAAAGACACTAAAACTAATACCGCCTGAAGATGATTTGACGATTCAAATCGAAAGTACTTGCAAAAAAGAAAAAAGAATGGAACAAGAAACCCATGGATCATATTTACATCAATGTGACCGTAACATTAGATGGACAATTCGGAAAATTGAAAAAAAAAAAAAAAAGTCGCATCAAACAAAACCATTCCGTGTTATTTAATAATGTTTGCCTAAATATATATATATATATATATATATATATATATATGGAAAGAGGGGCAGACAGACAGAAATATCTTATATATAAAGTAGTCAGTTTTCCCCTGTACTTTTGTAATCAAGTTTTTACTATAAGCTACATAAAAACTGTTTTGTCAGTCATATAAGACAAATATTGATCTGTTGTTAAAAATGGTATTATCAATCGATTTCAGCGATTTTTCCTATTTAATCCTGATCAATAGTTTATTTTTTGTATTAGGAAAGGAAAATGGAAGAGTTCATATTTTCACAACCAGAAGTCTTAACACTGCTACCCAAATCACTCAGTACTAATTTAATAAAAGATCATTTTTTTTGATCCTCACTAATTAAAAATTTCTTTTGCTCCTTTCTTTCGTTGTCTTTGCTTGATAGGGGGAGAAAGTAAAGAGAGAGAAATAATAGGAGAGAGAGGGTTAAAGGAAGACAGAAAGAATGCTGTGCGCTGTGGTATTAACCAATATTCACTTGTATGAGAGTGAGAATTTATTTGGTGGCTTAATCAGCTAACACGTCGTACTTAGAGGTAGACGTTATAAGTTCAAACCATACCTAAATACATAAGTATTTTCACTCAGATTTTGTCCTAAGATGAACTTAAACATTCCAAATTACAATAGTATACAGATTGTTACATTTTACTTTTATTTTTTTCGGCAAAATTAGGACCCCAGGCGATGCCGGGTAGCCTTGCTAATTATATATATATATATATATATATATATATATATATATATATATATATAATTACTCAGAGACATGTGTTTTGTCGTCTCTACGATTCATCAGTGTGGCTGGACCTAGTGAGATTCGTACACTCTGGTGAAGGAAATAATGATTTCCATTAGCATTGAGGCAATGCTATTCCATAAAAATAATTGAATATGTTTTATTTACGAGTATCGTAAATAAAAAATATAAATAAATAACATCATTTATAATACAATAAAATTTCTCCCGGTACCACTAGGAGGTTCTTGACTTAGTTGATAGAGCGCCAATGGTCAGTCATTGGGATCCCGGTTTCGAATCTCATTGGGTTTAACTTTGGCTATACACTATTCTATTATCTAATTTTAGTTTGGATGATATTAATTTTCCTAATGTCATTTATAGCTGATTCTGTTTCGCCTCTTGTCTTTTTATAGAATTATGTAACTTTGTTGTTTATTAATTTGTTATATATATATTATTAACATTGACTTTGTAACTGTTTTTAGATTTATCAAAGTGTAATTATGCACCAAATGAAAAAAAAATAAATGGAAAAGGCAGATAGACAAAACAATACAATCAAATCAACTTATATGGATTGAGTTTTTATATTGAATCTTTATTTTAAAAAAATATTTTGTACAAATGAAAAGTGAAAGTGACAGACATGGAAGAGAAAGGAGGGAAGGGAACAGATCAACAAGGAGAGAGAAAGGAAAGAGAGAGAAAAGGGGAGAATTTTATTATTTTCAAATGTACAAAGTGATATGCACATTTTCGGAAGAAAGTGAAGGAGGGGAGAAGAAAAAAAGGAGTAAGAAGAAGACAGCAAATATAAATGCTTACAAACATTAAAACTACAATTAAATATGACAATACTTAAATTCGATTATTTACTTACAAAATAATTTCAAGTTTATAAATAACAGTAAAGTAAAATAAGCGTCTTCCATTTTAAATTCACACTCATACAAGAAATCGAATCAAATAATGAAATGAATAAAAAAGCTGAAATCACGAAAGAGGTTTGTCAACTATTTCTATCAATAAATGTTTTAGGAAAAATTCTATAATAGAATATTTAGGAGAAAAAAATAATGCTAAGTAATGACGTTAAAACTAAACTAAAATGATATGCCAATGTCAGGTTCTGAGACAATAGGAATGCCAGCAAATTCTCTCTTATACCATCAACATAATGTTGCAGAGTGCTGGATCTATTACATCCCAAGTAGAAATTTGATCAGGCACGTTCCAAGAAAGTCTAAGTTGACGGTGAAAGTGGTAAGGAATACAAGCAACTGATGTCCTAAATGCATACAAGGCTTTCACTCGTCTCATGCCATGAAAATATGAAGGAAAGAAAAGTACACATCCACTGGCCACGGATGCCACAAGAGCCATACACACTCTTTTAAATAACCACTAAGTAAACTGAACCCGAGTTGATATAACCAGCTTAGAAACAGCATACAAAAAGATACATTCAATGAGAATGTAAGTTAAAATTGACTTATACGGTATATAATTTAACCATTTTTTTTTAATTCATCTTATTATTTATCAATTATATATTAAATTCAAAACAATCTGCTTATATAAACAATCAGCAATGTTCCAGTCATCTATGCAATTTAGAATCAAAATTATATTGTCTGATTATACGATTTCAAAATTAAGCTGAAAACTTAATTATTTTTACCAGTTTATGGCCTACTTCTCAAAGATACAAAAATAATTTATCTAAAAGACAATAAGAGTAATTTAAATAGATAAATACATTCAAATATATTTTTACATTTCAATGAGAAATCCCATTTCTTGAATAGAAATCTAATTTTTAGTCTTATTAAATAAATCTTATGAATAAAGTTTATTTAAATAATAATTATTATACAATTATTGTTGTTGTTGTTTTTTTAAGATTGTTCTTATTGTAACAATAAGAACAATCTTAGAAAAACAACAATGTATAATTTGTATAAATATATTTCCCCAAAAAGTTTCCATGGTTATATTTATCAGTGTAAGTGCAAGTGTAAGTATGGATGGAGTGGCGTTAACGACACAGATACTTCGTTGTTTTTTACTCTTAAAAATTGTTTTAAACATTTTCTTAAAATGTACTGTATATATTAAGTAAAGGATATTTTTCATACGTGTTTGGGAAAATAGGTTAAATTAGCTGTCCCTACCAAAGTCTTTTGATTAACCCAAAAATTCTCTTAAAAAATGGTCAATTGTAGTATAGGATCGTTGGAATACCTCTCCTATTTCACCCAAATTGAGTGAAGACACCATGGCCGCCAGCGTTTAAAACATTAAATGTAAGTTACTATTTTACCTAATTAATTAATCTTTTATTTAATTATTAATAACTATTAATTGTCAATGCCATTTTACATATTACACTAGCTTTACGACCCAGTGCTGCCAGAGATTTATCATGTTAAAACGTATTTTGTAAATATTTCTATGGTTATCCATGTCTTTTTTGGATATGTTCAGTACCTAAGGCAAAAGTGAACCTGGTTTTAATTTAATAAGAACGAAGCAAGACATAAGAAAAAATAGGTCATTAATCCATCAGTGTCTAAATTACAAATGAACCTTTGCTTTTGTTCATAAAGAAATGAATGAGAAAACGTAACTGTTAGTAAAATTTGAATGAAAAAAAAGGAACCATAACTCTTAAGAAAAGAATAAGAGTTATTCCCATTAGCTGATTTTTTTCTTTTAAGGTGACTATTTCAGAACTTCTACATATAAGAAAACTGCTGGAACAGATTAAGTATTTTTATTCAAATAAATTGTAGCGAAATACATTATACAAATACTATTGCAAATAACATGGTACAACAACAACAAATAAAAATTGGGTAATCAGAATAAAAGTTTGATTTGTTAGTTGAAATTCCATTAGGTCGAACTTTTAAAATCCGACCAACATCATTTTATATATTAGATAATGCACATTTCAACATGTAATTATCAAAGTCACGTTGAGACGGACACAGTTAAATGATTAAATCTTTAAAGTAATCAAATGAAAATTGCAATATTGATTATGATTATGATTTTCGGGGGGGGGGGGGGGGGGGGGGGCTTAAATAATAGTTTTAAAACAAAAAAGCAGGAAATTGCTACCCAAGGTGGGGGAGCTTAAATACTAGGTTAAATACCCTCCCCAAATCTAAGAATTGGTTGCGAGAGTTTAAATAAGTTTAAAAAATATGAAAAATTATTATACTTCTGACAGGAGGTGAATTCAAAATCCACGCCTTAGAAGGTAGATCCTTTATCAATTAGGACACGGTGATAACACAACTGTCTATGACTGATATCCTCCTTTCGGACCTGGACCATGTGATGCAGTAGGGGGAAAAATGGCTTCTTACTTTTAACCAAGCTTCTCTCCTTTCACCACCAATGCTTGGATCCCTGTTTTGCCCCAGTTGAAATGAATGTCTCTCTCCTTGAAGAAGCCCCTTGTTTGGATAAGCTCTTAAAACTGACTTTAACTCCAGATCTAAAATGGAAGACGTATATCCAATCTGGTGCTAATTTTGCTGGAAAAATGGTTGGATCATTCTACCACTCCAGAAAGTACCTGACTTCGTATGCAATTCTCTAGCTATATAATACATCCAAAGATGGAATACTGCTGCCATATCTGAAGAGATGCTGCACAGAGCACTCTTTCATGCCTTGACAAAGTATAAAATCGACTTTGAAATCCAATGAGTGGGTGATCTCTTCCCTACAACTCCTTTCCCACAGAAGAGACATTGCTAGTCTCTCTCTACTCTATCATTATTTCCATGGAAGGTACTCGACTGAGCTCCAATATTTGTTTCCCCCTTTTAAGACATTCACAGCAAGAATTTGTTTGCTACCACAATAAAAAAAAAAAGACTTTCCTTTCTCCACGTGCCTAGCGTCAGGCAGAATTTTTATGGACAGTTTCTTTGCAAGGGCTTCGCACCTGTAGAACACATTATTATGGGACTGCTTCCCAGCTGATTAAAACTTGGTCTTTTTCAAATCCAATGTCAACAAATTCTTGTCAGACCGCACCATAAGTAATCAAACACAGTTCATACAGTGGTATGTTAGTACTCCCATAGTGTTCCTCATCTTTTGGTTGGCAAATATTTCCATCTCATTAATCCTTATCCTCGAATCGTTTTTGGCCTTAATAAGTGGTGACCCCAATAGTAAAAATATATATATATCGATGTGAAAATTTATTCTATAATTTAGGATGCATGAGTTAATACGGGTAGTTTTATTTATAAGGAGAGGTGATGAATGCATCGTTGTTAGTCAATAAGTACATCTAAAAACGGTTTGGTTTGGTAGTTTTGTTTTACGGCATATCAACCCTTTTTGGGTTATTTAATGCCGAATCTGGTCATTATAGTAAAAGTTTTTATGCTTCAAGTTCTTTATATCTTCAAATGTTTAATCATCGTTTTTGGTTTGGTAGTTTTGTTTTACGGCATATAAACCCTTTTTGGGTTATTTAATGCCGAATCTGGTCATTATAGTAAAAGATTTATGCTTCAAGTTCTAAAAATAAAATAAAAAAGGGGAGGGAGAAAGGGAGAGGGGCTGTTGTTTTTGTTTTTGGTTTTGTAGAACATAATTAAGTTTTACAAAAAAAAAAAACAAAAAAAAAAACAAAAAAAAACGTCAATGTAGGTGAATTTCGTCTCAGGGAGCCACAGGGCAGCCTGATCTGGTATCACCAGGTCTAAAAACGGAATTTTGTTATTAACGTTTAGCTCATAAGTGAATTTAAGTATTGAGTTATTTTGAAAAATGTTTTGTAGTTTTTTATTTTATCGTTATTGTCTATTAAAATGAACATATCATCAACCTTCCATTTATCCACGTTTAGTTGATGATGAGTAATTGTATTAAATATTTTATTTTCAAAATAAAATAGCAATGATAAAAAATCTATTAAACCGCGCAAAACTAATCTCTTCAACCAGAAAAATATTCTTTAACAAATTAAAAAATATTAAGCAAGTACTAATTAACAATTAATTTCTGAATTATATTAATTAAATTAATTAGAAACCTAGACAATACTAATAATAATCAGCTAAATAATTCCCATTATATTAATTTATTCTATTGTAACCAAATTCATCCGAAATTTGAATTGGATAAAAAAAAGCTCTCAAACATATAATACATCGATATATATCCCCCATCAACTGTAATAATAAAATAAAATTCATTATTTATTATAAAAAATTGAAAAACATAAAATTTCATAGTTAACAAAAACACTTTGCAGTCCCAAAATACAATTAAAAAAAAAACAATGTTATATATCAGTTTCAATGCACTTTGGTAGAATGTATCATTGACAATAAAAAACTAATTGTTACATCAGTTTTACTACCACAACACTTTCCCGTATGCCCACCTTGCACCTCTCCGACACTAGCTCAATTTGCCAACACCTAAAAAAACATGACTTCTCCCCGTTTCAATATAGACACATTTTAGTTAATAATACAAAAATAATACACCACGATATCAACATCAAAAGATTGAAAATCTTTGAAACATTTGCATTAAAACTAGACATTCCACAATTAATAATATTAATTACGAAACTAGTAACAACATTTTATAGTGTTTAGCATAGGATTTAACATTAACAAATTTTTAGCCATTAAATAATCATCCATTTGAATTTTGCACGCGCTTCGCACGTAATCACGTTAAAATACATCTCATTACTACAGATGCTCATTTGAAAGTCGTACATTACTAGCCGTTAAAAAGCTCAACAGTAAAGACATAGTTGTAAACACATCAAGACTAACGCCGCCTGATGATTATTTGATGAATCAAATCGAAAATACTCGGAAAAAAAGAAAGAAAAAGGGAACAAGACACCCACAGAACTTATACAGACCGAAATAGTAAATGGACTATTCAACAAATTGAAAAAATAAAGAAAAGTCTCAACAAAAACACTCCATGTTATTAAATTACATTTGCCTATATATATATATATATATATATATATATATATATATATATTCAAATCACAATTTGAAACACCCACCCATTTCTAGACACATTAAAGAGAAATGATACAGCAAAACTGCTGTTTGAGTATACTAGAAAAAATGTGACCCATTGGGGCACCCATTGAGCTTGCATTAGATTGTTTCAATCAGGAAAAAGTGAGTTTACACATTCAGTTAATTTTTTTTTGATAAAAAGATCAAATCCAAAATTTGTCTGCCTGTGTTCTGTATATCTCCCCCCTCTCTCTCTCTCTCTCTTTATCTCTCCAGCTATGAGTTAAATAGTATTGTAGTAGTAATGATATTGTAGTAGTAGTGATATTCCCTATAGTTTATAATGAACTATTTCAATGTTTTATGACTTTTGACTGTTAATAAATAGAGAGAGACAGAGAGTGATGGAACTGTATAAAATAGGGGGGGTAGTCAAAACATAGTGGCATAGTGACTGATCAGAGAGACAACCGTTTATGGGTTGACTGATTATTTATGTCATTTATTCATGTCATCTTCTTACTGAACTCGTCTTATGCTGCTGCTGATGCTGCTACAATTAATTCCCCCTTGTCCCACCATTTCTCATCTCATTCGCTTTTCATCCCATCATCTAATACATTCAATGTGCAAGCAAGCAAGATTATCACAATTTTAGTATAGATTTACATATTTATGCACGTTCACACTCTAATTTGATAAGTTGTCCAATAAAACTAAAAAAAGCTAGGATTTGGAATTTTACCATTTATAAATGATTCCGAGGTGCATTTGTTAAACAAGCAATACAAATGAGATTTAGAATTTTAATTATCTTATGAACCGTGTCACTGCAGGTTGGAGGAAGACTGAGTTTCTTTGTACATTATTACGGGATGTATGTGGTTTTCTGTGCCAAATTTGGTCAAGAAACTTGGGGGAATGAAGATTTTGTTTGAAAATAAAATGGTAAAGCTCTTCTCTCTGTCGTTGTCTTCTTCTTAATATCATAAACATTTGTAATAAAAGAACATCACAAATGCAATCGGATTTTAGCTATCTCTTTGGAGTTTTAGTCATTCTTTATATCATATGTGTATATGCATAAAACGCCCAAACAACTCACCCATGGGGAGAGGTAGCAACTATCCAAACTCACAGCTTCCTGTTTCTGTGACGTCACTTTGGGAAGGTAGTGTAGTATCTGTTCGTTCATCATTATTTCCTCCTTTGGGGGAGGGGGTATAGTATCTGTTCTGTGGTCATGATACCAAGGATTATCTTCTCCTTTGGAGGAGGAAGAGGTAGTCATATGCTAGAAAAATTATGCTACACCTTGTCACATATTTTTTCTAGTACAAATATTATAATAAAACTGAGTTAATCAATGTTTGTTTCCTTAAGGCTTTTTTTCTATATATTTTAATCACACAAAATACATGCTAAAATATTCATCAACTCTTATTCTATATGTCGTCTATTACTCTACCAGTTGACAGAAATAAAAAAAGGAAAGAATAAGACGATTGGAATAGTCCATTATATACAAAAAGGGAATATCAGCACAGGCAGAAATAATATTTAACCCATAGTTGAAGGGGAAAAGATAGAAAAAGAGAGCGATATATAGCGAGCAGAAATCGACTAATTTTGAATTTTGTATTTTTTTATATTTACCGAGCTTTACAAACTCTTTTTCCTAATTAAAACAATTTAACCTGAGCTCAATAGGCGACCCAACAAGTTACATTTTATCTAGTATATATATATATATATATATATATATATATATATATATATATATATATGAGATTACAGCAACATTAAACTTAATGCAAATAAACTTAATGCAAAGTATTTTTCCATATGTAGAAACTACTTTAAGTTCTTCTAAGGAGTAAATTATTGAAGAAAGAATGTGTTAGTTTGGGGAGAAACTTTTCATTTGGTTTGTTTAATAAATAAATAAAATATAAAAATCTTCCAGTTAATTTTCTTCCATGTTCAATTTGGGTCGATATTGTAGAGCTAATCACAGCATGTGATAGATTTGCAAACACTAAGAAGTCGCCATGGCATCAGCAGAAGAAAAGGGTAATGACACAATAGCAGCAGCAGCAGTATTGGCGACAGTTGGGATTACAATTGTGCAATATATGTAAGTCTAAAATGTATGAAGTATTATCCATTCTATCATAATACAATGAAAGAAGAAGAGATTTGAAGAGATGTTTTGTTTACATACACCACCTGGTTTCTTCCCAAATGATCATCCATTTAGTACTGGCCCAGGAGGGATCAACGTTCAATTAACCGACATGTATGCCAAAAAGAGAGGGTAGGTCCCTTAAGGGGAAAAATGTGATATTGCAAAAAGTAACTGGTACTTCTAGGGGTGGGCGGCATTGCTAAAATGAAGTAACCAAGCGAGTACCTGGTAGTATTTTTGTAATTTAACTCTTGTAGTTCTTACTTTTAGACAATAAATATAATAAATAAAATTATTCTAATTGCATCAATTTGCATGCCACAGTTAAATGGCTGGGATGACCATCTATCTTCATCAAATTTTGAAATGACTTGATGTCTTGATTAAAAGTTAAAAGAAAAACATGATGATGGAATTAATGAAAATTAAAATTCGGTAATTTTGACAAAATAGTCGATTAAAAATGAATTTTAGGGGTGTGGGGGATATTTTTAAATAACTGAAAATATTTAGGTCCAGATAAACCTCCATTATTACATCAACATCAGGGCATCCTAAGTGGGGAGTTGTGCTGCAAGATGTTTGTTCACATTACATTTGAATTTCTGCATGTTGGTACAGTCAGGGAAACAGGAAGCAAGAAGGGAATTCTAAAAGCTAGCAGTTCGAGGAAAGAGGATATTAAAGTAGAAAGCACTTAGGGACTTCTACAGTGAAGGAGTGTTATTTTGCTGACTAACAGGTTGGTCGGGGGTATTTACATTGAGGGGGTACAAGTGCAGCAAGTTGATAGGAGCACATTCCATTAAAGTACTTGTAGAATAAGCATGCAACATTGTGGCAATGAGAGCTTGGTAGATAATATGGGACTCATTAGATTATAGACTTTTTTTGGACTCTGTCTTAGAGGGAGAGGCTAGTGGTTGGTGCACCAGCCCAGATGTGTTAACAATACTCCATGCATGGGGCGAATCGTGGCTTTGTAGAGATATAGGATACTGGCTGGTTTGAGAAGTTTTCTAGTTCGGTACAGCGAGTCCACCTTCTTTACAGCAGCCTTGGCAATGTCTTCTGTGTATTTGTTTTAGCTGTGGTCGAGATTGATGTTGATTTTGAAATCAATACGTTGAAAAAATCTGGAGTGACTCTGAAGAAACCCAATCGAAGGCTGATTGGTATAAGCTTAGCAGAAAATAATTGGTCACAAGAAGCAGCAGCAGCAGCAACAACAAAGATGACCACACATGTAATTGATGTGCATGTTCAAGATGAGGTGCATTCAATAACTGAACTAATAATCCCAAGAGCCTCACCATATGATTGTATAGCTGAGATTTATGGGGAAATGTTTTACAAAGCATCTGTACTAAAGAAGTTGACAGCTTTAAATCCTTTATCTTTTGATTGACTTAGACGGATTCAGGGTCTAACAACATATATAGTAATGTGGTCTTAGATCCGAGCGTTATTAATCACAATGATGCACCTAGAGTGGCAAACATTTGTAAAATAAATAGCAGCAAAATAAAATGCTATTACTGCCACAAGAGCAATTAGAAAAATCACATGTAACGATCAATGTTCAAATTCTTCAGATAAAAGAATTTGATGACTTTATTTTGGGATGAAACTTTCATAGGATCTTCTATTGAGGTGGCAGGTATCAAATGCCTTACTATAGAACCCCAAATATCCATGACCTTCCCCAGAAAACATTTCTCTGTATTTCTTTAGTAAGGAGTTGGTGTTTGCTATTATAAATCATACATTCCTTTCAACTGATAATGGAGAAAAAGTTCCATGTACAATCTGCAAGAGGAAGATACTGCTTTCTCAAATGCACCTTTATATTATTGCATTTCACAATGTTTGTGGGGAAATAAATGTTGCAAGAGAAAGGATATGTGGATTTTGTGGAAGTTGTCAAAGCTCTCCACGTTGGTCTGGTTCATCAATGAATTACTCCAAGACTGAAGAACCCTCCTCTCTTTCAAGTCAGTTTCTTATACTTCCGGATATCAAGGGAGATCACTCAAAACTGTTAAAGGGAGAATAACTTACAATCAACATTTCAGCTACTTTTAGTAAATAATTTTTTTCTTTTTTTTTTTTAAATTTAGTTGTATCCAGTACTTCTAACAGTTCTAGTGTAGAACCACCTCTTTTTGTGAATGAATCCGCCAATTGCATTCTCCCATCTATCCAAAATACCTCGATTTCCCCTTCTGACACCATCTCTCTCAGTCTTGCCATGTCCACTCTCAGTCTTCTGTCAGCCACAATGTTTGTAGTGCCCAAAGTACTAGTCAGTGATCTATTGTCTGTATAGCATTGTACTGGTGGCAATACAGCAATACCAAAGGTTTCTTGCACCAAAGAAGAGACCAAGAATCCTACATCCGTTTCCTCACCTAATACCAAAAGTTTCAGACGCTAATAAACTTTTTGTTACTCTGTCCAACTTTTTAGATTGCCAGCTAATAGGTGCCACCTTCCTGTTCGTGCCTTGAATGAAAAGAATGATACCACCTGGAGATGATCCATCTTTCAGGCTAGCATATGTAGCATCCGAATATGCCAAGACTCATTTTTATTCGGATTACCTAAATTAGGAAATTTTAGCATAATTTTCCTCGCCTTCACTTTAGTCAGCGCCTTGTTTGCCTCTTGTAGCATTTTTACAGTTGGATGTTTTCTTGTATTGCTCATAACACACGTTTCATAACTTAGATCTGGTCTTGTTTGTGAAGCAACCCACAGCATTTGTCCACTTAAGCGTTTTTAGGTCAGCTTCCTCTTCTGCAGTCAATTCATCTGTCATCCTTGTACAACTTTTAGCTATGCTAATTGGTGTTATGGTAGAAATCTAAGATTCTTGTTTTATTTCCACCCCTTCTGTAGTTTGCACAACTTCCAATCCCAGATACTTAAATGCATGCTAACCTGAAATATTCTGTTCTTGAAAAAAGGCATTACCACAGAAGGCAAAATCATCCACATGACTAACCAAAATTCCTATAAGTGATCCACTTTTATACCATTTGAATAAGGTATTGTCATACGAACTAATTGCACCTCCTAGCTGTAAGAATACTTCTTTAATTCTTTTGTACCAAGATCTGGGTGCATCATTCAAACCGTAGATGAGTCTTTTAAGATGCCAAACCTCAGTGTTTGGACATCACGAGATGAACACAGAAATACCTCTCTTGTCAAAGGATCCCCTTGTAGAAATGCTGCTGTTCTATCAATAGATTGCAACCTCCAGGACATCAAGGCTGCTGTAAAAAATACCAAGCGTAGACACTCTCTACTGCAGGTGGGAGAATCTTTCCTAAGATTGCTAGTTTCCTCTTCAAAGCCACGGGCCACTAATTTTGCTTTAGTTTTCTTTTCACCGTCTTTATATTTTTCAGTTACTATCTAGCGAGAGGATAGTGTAGCTTATTTTTCAAAGGGAACTACTTCAAATACCTCATTATTAATCAAGTTATTTAACTTTCTCCTTAGCATCCACAACATCCTGAGACATTTCTTGATCTGCAGTAAGCAGTACAGCATTTTCCGGATAAGATAGTTCCTTCCAATCATCAATATGATTCCAATTAACACATATATGTTCTTCATCTCCCTCCACATGTACATTCACCAATTCCTTGTATTTTCCACTTTGTTTGGGATGTATGCTTAGTACTTTTGCTTGCTTACACTCCTCTTCATTCCTCATTTTGTATTCAATAAAAAATTTCGTATTGGTTTTAATCTATTATTTACATTACCATCAGACGTATTTTCCTTCTGGGAATCAGTTTCATCTGGTGTATTTATGACTATCATCCTCCTCATCCACATCAAGAGTATTTACAGGTTGTTCTTCGTCTCCAGTCTTAAATTCTGATCTTATTTCAGCCTGATACATATTACTACTATCCTCTACTTTCATTAATTGGCATGGCTGAACACGATAATAAGCTCCTCCATGGCGTACCAATACAGTTTGTCCTTCTTTCCCAAGCACCACTGCAGAACCGAAAATTTTTCCTGCGATAATAAACTTCATCACCATTATCATACACCACATCTGAATAAGTACGATCTTTATGTCTGAGTGCTCTCCTGATTTTTCACTTGACTCAGCTGCAATATAGTTTTGTCTGGCACTGTGTAAAGCTTCCATGTTCTGACGTATAATATCACTAGATGAACTCTCCATAGCTGGAAGTTCATCCTCTTAGATTGACGGAAGGTTAGGGTTAACTCCAAATACTAATTGGTTTGGACTAAAACCGCCATTATTTTGTAAAGTGTGCTTGGCACTTACTGCCCATGCAAGTGCAATTTTTGGTTCACATTTTACCTCTGCAATAGTTTTGTAAGATGCCTCTGCCAATATCTGATTATGCCGTTCTACAATCCCGTTGCTAAATGGTGATTCACCTGACGTTGCGGTTTCTATATTTAATTTTTTATTCATCTCTATAGTTTTAATTTGAAAATTCCCCTCCATTATCACTTAAAGAACTTTCTAGGTGCACCAAAATATGATATCCATATTTGGTAAATGTTTTGCACAATTTCATCTTGTTGTTTAGAAAACACTAAACAGGCTGCAGAATATCTTGTGGCAGAATCAATCATATGCAAAATACAAGTTTTATTGTGAATATATTTCTTTAAATCCATACACACAACTTGGTTGAATTTATCAACCATGGGCATAGATACAACTGGACGCAATGGTACACGTTTATATTTCATGCATACTTCACATGAATTGCAACATTTTTCAATTACCTTAAGGAATTCAGCATCACAAAAGTCCTTACTTCCCCGAAAAAGTTTACACAACTTTTCTTTTGAGGCATGTGAAAATTGTCTGTGCAACTTCATTGCTTTTTTTTCTTCCAGAAGTGATGTGCAACACCACAGATACGCTCAATTCATCGCTTGTTAAATAACAAATTTGTAAGTGGAATACAGTAGTGGCCTGATGAGGTGCAAACCAAATCTATCGCTCCACCAACAATCCTTGCTGTATCATTCACAAAACTTAAAATAATTCCAGCTTTCTTCATGGATGTTTTACTCAACAGCAACGAAATTTCATTATTCACTATACAGGATCACTTTTGTCTGCCAATAACTGCTGGAAATTTTACTTTCCTAGTTGCAATAACCTCAACTTCATCTCCAAACTTGAATGTTGTATCAGTAAAAGAATATTCAACTAAGTACTTGTCTTGATCAGAAAGAGCATTAATAAAAACGTCCAGCCAAGTTTTTCCGATGACAGTTTTCGTGCATGCACTATCTAATATGCACATTCAAAAACACTCCTTAACCAACCAAGAAACATGGAGTTCTGTGTTAAATAGAGTTATGTGAATCTCTTGTATGCTTTTTATATTTTTCTGATGATGTCTACAATCTCTTGAAAAGTGTTTTGTAGAGTCACAATTAAAGCATCTCATATTTTTTCCATTCTTGCATATTGGATGTGAATCGATACTGGATTGATAAGTTCTGTTTTGATATTTCCGACCACCTCTATGATTTACTCGTCCACGCCAACCTCTTGTTTGAAATGTATTCTCGTTTTTAGTTACAAAAACCAGTTCAAATTTTACACCTGGTGCTCGCATGTGGCCATTCATTGCGACAGGATTTCCAAAAATCTTTTGTATCGTACATTTCATATCATCATATGTCATAGACCCACGCGTAGCACGAGCCAGTCGATTGTTTTCTTCAGAGACATTTGTTGCAGTTAATAAGAAAAAAAAAGCACGCCTTCCGGCAGTTCCACTCTGAAATTACCTAGTTTGTGATAGAGGTATTCAAATTGTATCAAAAAGTCAGTAATACTTACACCGGAAGGACGCCTGTAGTCATACAATTCCTTAAAGGCTAGATTAGCCCGAGTGTTCTCATCTTTTAAAAACAATGTGTCCAGTTTGTTTGTTATTTTCTGGACACCGTTTTCCTGACCTATATCTTGAGGTTGTAAATCCCTCACACAATCTTTTGTTCTTCCAGTTAAACTGAGAAATACTGCTGGTTCTTGCTTGCATTTATTTAGGTCCGTATACATTGGTCATATTGTTAAATCATTCTTCCATTCCACATCGCAATCTTCGTTTTCCATGGCTGGTGGCGATTTTAAAGATCGATTCGTCATCTTTTTTTTTAACACAGTATATGTGGCAATGTGTAGAACACAAAACAATATTAAATATCCCACACTGTTTACGCTTCTGCTACCATTTGTCAAAGCTCTCCACGGTGGTCTGGTTCATCAATGAAGTACTCCAAGACTGAAGAACCTTCTTCTCTTCAGTGTCAGTTTGTTATACTTCCGGGTTACAAGGGAGATCACTCAAAACTGTTAAAGGGGAATAACTTACAGTCAACAGGGGTGATGGGTGTATAATATCTCTAAAACAAACTTCCCAGAAAGATAGTAAGAAATATTATTCACTCTAAAGTCAATGTTGATACCTTTATCCATACGAAGATATACCCACGAAGGCAATAAAAAAAATCCATGTACTAACAAAATAATTGTGTGTCTTATATGTAATTTGTATGCATGGAGCTATCAACATGAAGCTCATTATAACATCGGTCACAAAAATGAAGCAGCATCAGCTCCACATTATTTTTCATATATATTTATTCATTGTCTCATTGTGTATTCATTGTTATTTTGTTGGGTAATGTTATATTTTAAGCGAAGTTGTACTAGCAGCAATAGGTATATGATTTTTTTACTAAATGAACATTATAACTATTGAGGAAATTAGTGTTAGAATTTAAAGTTTGTCCAACATACGTGTATTTCCCAAATCACGTCAGCATTTTTCAGATTTTAGCACGAAAAAAATAAATATATGTATGATGTCATTAATAAAAGTAGTACCGTTACCTTTTTTTATTTCCACTTCGCAACACTGTGGCAGTATTCACTTGTCTGTTAATTACTAATTAAGATTAATTACTATACAAGTGAATATTTCCACAGCAATAGTTTTAAGTTTTGCCAAATTATTTTTGTTCTCTAAATTTTGACAAAACTTCCAAATGTAATAAAATTGCAACCAGAAATTTAATTATACTTATTTACATTTATGTGAAATTGTAATTTCACATTTGTACTGAGTTATACGGAAGAGATTGATTTTGATATTTAAAGTATTTTGTGTACATTTTTGAGTGAATGGTTATAAGTATCATTTTATTCAAAATCATTGTTGTGTCACTAAAGGTTGATGTAAAAATTTATTATATTGAAGCATTTCCCTATTCTGTGATACTCAATAAGCATGATCTCATTTGAAGATACTTCATGACGAATAAAATTTTAAAACAGAAACCATCTAACATAGTGTAATTTTTTAAAACAATATTTAATGTCAATTGTCTTTTATTTATGTTTAAAAAAAATCTTTCACGTTCAATTTTGCTATTTTTCTTGGTTAATTGATGTCTTGTTATTCCTTTGTTTTTCATCATTTTATCCGAAAGAACTCGCTAAGAATGAAAAATAGGACAAGAGAGAGAACAGTTCAAGAATAGATGTTATGATTGATGTTTTGAGGCAATCTTATTCTTTGCTAGTTTTTTATACTAGTCATTCTTATTGGCAGCAGTATGGCAAAGTGATTTTACCAACCTTTGTACCATTAGCATGTGCAGGGTGGGGTGGGGGTATACAAGACAATCAAAGACCATGATGGTATTAGTTGGGAGGGCTGGGGAGGAGGCTCAGAAAAGACATTTAGAGTAAAACCATGTTGGTACTCGGTATCAGATGAGGTCAGATGAGGTAGGAGGTACTACCAAAACTTAAACTGCAAAAATTGCCATTAGTACCCTTACATGTGTACCACTTGTGTGATACCCCCCTCCCCCCACCGACTGGTCTGGTGTGTCAAAGTGGTTATAACTGTACATCTATATAATGATCATATGAAACCGTCCATATAATTCGTCCATAGAACCGTCTATATAATTCGTCTATGAAACCGTCTATATAATTTGTCTATGAAACCGTCTATATAATTCGTCTATGGAATTGTCTATATAATTCGTCTATGAAACCGTCTATATAATTCGTCTATGAAACCGTCTATATAATTCGTCTATGAAACCGTCTATATACATCATCTACGAAACCGTCTATATACATCATCTACGAAACCGTCTACATAATTTGTCTATGAAACCGTTTATATTATTCGTCTATGAAATTGTCTATATAATTTGTCTATGAAACCGTCTATATAATTCGTCTATGAAATTGTCTATATAATTTGTCTATGACACCGTCTATATAATTCGTCTATGAAATTGTCTATAAAACCGTCTATATAATTCGTCTATGAAATTGTCTATATAATTTGTCTATGACACCGTCTATATAATTCGTCTAGGAAATTGTCTATATAATTTGTCTATGAAATTGTCTATATAATTTGTCTATGAAACATCTATATAATTTGTCTATGAAACATCTATATAATTTGTCTAGAAAATGTCTATATAATTCGTCTATGAACCTGTCTATAAAATTAGTGTATGAAACCGTCTTTATAATGGTTGTATCAAAGCTTTTGAGAAAAAGAAAAGTAGTAAAGGAGAAATAGATGAAAATGATGTAATTGGAAAAAGGTCAAAGAAGCAGAAAGGTTTCAAATGAAAAAAAGCATTAAAAAACCAACATGAAAAACCATGTACATGTTTATGTAAATACTTTCACCTACTATAGTTTGAATTATTTACTAGACACCATCCACGAGTGTCTTCGGTCTCACTGTACAAGGGTTTGTCAGGAAAATCTGATATGAAGATACTTCACCTTATAAGTAAACCCTTACCAAATATTCAAAATAACATAGTATTTGAAGCCTAAATAAAATCCACTCAACCCGGCTATATATCAATCAACTCATACAAGGAATGGTGCACCTCCTTCTAGTGATGAAAACTCAAGTAACATCACTTAGCTGGATATGTGGTGGACCGATATGAGATTCGAATGAATGCCAAAAAGCAAATGGCTTCAATAGCTACCCTCTTACTTTCTCTGCTTCGTTGGGATACGCTCTCCTCTTCACTTCCAAAAAAGCAAGTAATCACTTGACAGGAACATGTTAAATCACTTGACAGGAACATGTTAAATCACTTGACAAGAACATGTAATCACTTCACAGGAACATGTTAAATCACTTCACAGGAACATGTTAAATCACTTCACAGGAACATGTTAAATCACTTCACAGGAACATGTAATCACTTCACAGGAACATGTTAAATCAATATTTTCCAGCCAATGAATATCGTTTCAAACCCAAAATATAACAAGTCTATGTCAAATTAATAAGCCGATGTGAACTGAGAAACCCCCCTATAAGAGACAATGAAATAAACAGAGTTCTCCAGAGAAATTCAATCTCCTCAAAGGACCCAAAGAACGTCTACTCGCCCTCCCCCCATGATAAGGGGGAGACGAAAAGAAAAGAACACTTCAAAACTCACTTACAAGCTTTCCTCATCTCATGCACATACGCACTGACAAGAGGTCAGGCGAATAGAAACAAATTGCTATCCACTTACATACACTAACAGAACAAGGTAAACCTACGCATACTTACTCACATACATTGTCTATTACCATGTATATTCACACTAACAAATATAAACATACACATCCTTAGCCTTCGTGTCTGCTTATTCACTGAATATTTAATTACCGAAAACACGAGTTGTATAAACTTTATTTAATGAACATTTTATATTCATGTAAAATTGTAGATTTATAAATGTTTTGTTATTTAATAATGCTTATCTTCATTTTCAATTCACAAACTCTATTCATGTTAAGTTAGCACTTGCTAGCTGGTAACCTCAAATCTGTCAAATCTTTCATTTCTTTCCATTTATATTTAATATGCATGCACGCCTTTATATACCACCATTTTTTTTCTTATGCCATAACTGGCCATAGATACTCCACCAGACTAGATGAATTCTTGTCCTGGAATCCCGTAAGACCAAGAGACCAAAAGAAAGATATACTGTAACATAGTTAACTGGTCAATTGGGGAGAGGGAAATTAATGTTCTTCACTTCTTTACTAACTTAACGTTTGAGAGGTAAAGCAGAACTTTAGTTGAACACTCGGATATTTACGTATCTCACATAGAGATAAAGTGTTAGCCCTAAGAAGGGGCCCCTTGACTTCTGAGACTTAACACTGATGTAAAATGAAAAATGTAAAAGAAAAATAAGACAAAAAAAAACATTTTCTAAGACTAATAAATCCAGCCTGTTCCAAATTTATAGCAGCTATATATAATTGTTAGGTCTATGAAAGAAGGGTAACTCTGGCAACACTGAAAGAAGGGTAACTCTGGCAACACTGAAAGAAGGGTAACTCTGGCAACACTGAAAGAAGGGTAACTCTGGCAACACTGAAAGAAGGGTAACTCTGGCAACACTGAAAGAAGGGTAACTCTGGCAACACTGAAAGAAAGGTAACTTAACAACTTGACTGGCATTTTGTCTTATAGTCTGTATATCAATTGGTCAGCGTGTCACATGTAACAGAAAAGTCAAAAGAATATTAAATGATAGATTTATAAAATATATCAAAGAATGGAAAACAACTATGTATATAGTTTTACTGTAATAGAATTTTGGTTCCGATTTTCATCTTGACTAAAACTGACTCAACTGAATGGAACTTAGTAAATACCAAAATCAATAAAATAGTAGGAATAATTGGACATGTTTCCTTTTCATAATTAAGGTAGCTCTGCTTTTTATAGTATAATAATAATTAAAACAAAATAACCATAATAAAAACGAGCTACAATCGATAAGAATTCATTAGATAATTCAACTGCTTCTTTACCATGGGTCATTTTATATAGAGAAAAAGGTTATTTAACCGCTTATTCATAATACATTTGTCAAAAGATATCCACATGTTTAAACTAAATGTTCTAAACGAGTATGAAATGTATAAAACGAAAAATGAGGGAAAATGAGAATATTTAGAAGTTAATGTTAGAAGTACAATCAAACAAAATTAATAAGATTCTTATATTTTAAAATGTATGTATAAACAGCCCATAAAAATATTGTATAAAATAAAATATTATTTATTCATTTCTTGTTGAATATTTAATTTTGTTGTTTTGATAATTCTGCTGCCATTTGGGCCATTTGGGACATTAGAGAAATCCTAAAGAAATGGTAAAAGAGAAAAGAAGAATAGAAGATATTCATAAGTACAACTGGCAATAAAAATAGAAATAAAATGAAATCAATAAAATAAATTTTATACTTTACTGGACAATTTTGTTTGTTTACTATCATTTTTTATTCTTTTACAATTTATTCAAAACTTTTAACCTTAATTAATGTTTAGCTAAGATTCTAAAACTCAAATCCTAAAATCTATATGATAAAATAAACTTCAATTATCTCACAGGAATTGATATAATGAATGTTTCTTGTTAGACTGTGCACAAGAAGGCGACTTCATTTTTCTTATGGCATAAATATTCAGAAAATCAACAGATTGTTTTAAAATTTTTAACAAGTTTTGTATATAAGTTTACACATGTAAACAAATGTTTTGTTTCTATAGCCCACCTATAGAAACAAAATTTTTCAAATTTATGCCAAAAGTGGCTTATTACCTTCATTTATATGTAACTAGATGGGAACAAGTGATTTTTTTCAAAACGGGTCAAAATTGGAGGGTCGCAAGCCTCAAATGAGATTTGGCCGCGTCGATCCGCGAAAACGGCCCAAATTTCACCCCAAAAGACACTTAGTCACTTATTGCAATTCTTAGGGTACATTTTTTGACCAGAAATGCCTTTATATACCAGAATCTGTCATTCTCATATACTGTCCTACAAGTATAGGGCTTCTTAGGGTATCTCAGGGTTCAAATTGGGTCAAAATTGCCCCAAAATAAGCCAAAATTGGCCAAAATGGCGGTTTTTGGCTGAAAAACAGCTATTATCATCTCCCCTAGTCTATAAGACAACTCTGTATGGCTCCTAGCAGTTGGGAAAAACTGAAATGGGCACCCTGCTATCTTCTCCTATTCTTTTTTGGTGTTCTTAAGTGTTAAAAATGACAAAAAGTGGTCAAAAATAAGAGAAAAAGGGCCAAAACTGAGTTTTAATGAAAATTACCATATAAGGAAATGTTTCCTTTTAATAGCAATTCATTGTCTTCTTTAAATGGACTTGATGACACTACATTGCACTAATTGCGAAATGATTGATTGCACTATGCTTTCTTTTTCAGTTAGTAAATGCAGTGAACATGGCTGATGCAGCGGGGCAGATGGATGAGAATTACAGTTATGATGATTGGACTTTTCTTCTGCTTGATTCTCTTCCGACTGAGGCTGAGTGTGTTCAAGCTATACAACATCATGCTGCCAAATACAGTACCATAACACAGAAAAACCATGTTCATCAGTTCTCTTTGCGGCTCCTACAATTGTGGCAGAAAGCCTTTGGAAGTGATCTTCATTATGTAACGATACCTGGGATCAAACATAAATTTGATCGATTGCTAAAAGTCTACGACACGAACGTCTGCAAAGCAAAAGGTTCCAGACGTGTGAACATGATCAAGTGGAAACGAGAACACTGTGTCCTTTTCAACCTGTTGGGAAAAGATGTGAACCCTGATGATTTTGATGACCATGAGCGTAGATTCTTTTTTGATCAAAAGTCTCTTGCACCTAAGTGGCTTATCGACACATTCCATGTGGATATGGAACACGAAGAAAGAATTCAGGCAGAGCAGCAACAACAGAATCATTTTGATGATGATCCGTTTGATGAAGTAGATGAAATAAGTGACCAATTGCCACAGCTTGACACCTCATCAAATACTGATCAGGGGGATGATGTTCAGCTGAACGAACCGTGCGTTGCCATATGGGATACACCGAAGGGACGAGAGTGGTTCATTGGTATGACACGGGAGAAAGTTGGGATGGATGAATATATTGTGGAATATCTAGAACCACTTCCCAACCACAATAGAAAGAAAACATGGCAATATCCTTCGCGGATTGAGGAGCAGAAGACATTGAAAATTCAATTTTTGTTGTGCAATGTCATTGGTGCATGGGACTTGACGAAACGGAAACCAGTATTTGTGCTAGAGAATTATGATGTGATAGATGAACTCTTTAAAGCATTATATTGATATTTTACTGGTTAATGATAAGTATCTTAATGAGTTGATATGCAAATTTTAGATGCTTCTGTACCAAATCAATGCTTCATACACTGGAGTTTTACAGTATCATATCCAAGAAATTGAGAATTTAGGGCCATTTTCATCGATTTTTGGGAGTTGTGGAGAAAAATTGTGTAATCGATGGTCAAAAAATGTACCCTAAGACTTGCAATAAGTGGCTAAGTGTCTTTTGGGATGAAATTTGGGCCGTTTTCGTGGATCGACGCGGCCAAATCTCGTTTGAGGCTTGCGACCCTCCAATTTTGACCCGTTTTGAAAAAAATCACTTGTTCCCACCTAGTTACATATAAATGAAGGTAATAAGCCACTTTTGGCATAAATTTGAAAAATTTTGTTTCTATAGCCCACCCCTAATGTTATTTACTCATATTATAAACATGTTATCTTTTATTTATATGCATAAATTTATATACATAAACATAAAAGGTTAAAAGTTACAGACAATAACAAAGTATCATTTTTCTAACACATCACTCAATAAGTCTCACGCCTGAAATATGGATAGCACCACTAATGAATAAAAATCCATATACATTTTTATGAACTACTAACCTTCAAATGGCATGTGTAAACATTTTAGCCCTATTATATTATTAGTTTACAAATTACAGTTATTTAAGTGAAGCTACTGTTGCAAATTTTCAAAACAATGGAAAAATATAGATTTCCTGTTTTGATAAAGCATTGCTTTCTGATGGTAGAAAATACTGTTCAAGCAAAGTAATGGTTATTCCGACTCTACTCCATTAGAAACATCGGTTAAAATGTGGTATACTGACTTGAAACGCGATCGTACAGACACAAATGATACTGAATGTTTTGATCACCAAAATTTAGCAGTTGTCCAAGAAAAACATAAAAAGTCCACAAACTTGTTTTCTCCGATCGTAAATTGAAGTTTTGAAAGATAGCAGAGGAGTTGAAGATATCGGAAGACAGTGTATTCACCATTTTCCATGAATATTTGTCAATGAGAAAGCTGTGTTCAAAGTGGGTGCCGCGTTTGCTCACAGTCGACTGAAAACAACAATACATCGATGATTCAGAGCATCGTTGGCAACTGTTTCAATGCAACAAAAAGGAGTTTTTGCATCAATATATGACAACAGATGAAACATGGGTCCACCACTTCACTCCGTCAGCTGAATGGATATCAGCAGGTAAAAGCCGTCCAAAGTGACCAAAGATGCAAACATCAGCACGCAAGGTTTTTTGTATTTTGGGATGTGCAAGGTATTTTGTTCATCGATTAGCTTGAGAAAGGAAGAAACATCAATAGCAAAATATGAAATAGCATTATTGGTGCATTTGAAAGAAGAAATTGCCCCAAAACGGCCACAAATGAAGAAAAGGTGTTCTTTCACAAAGAAAATGTACCATGTCATAAGTCGATCGCAACAACGGCAAAACTATATGAATTGCACTTCAAATTGCTTCCACACCCACCCTATAATCCAGAATTGGCTCCAGCGACTACTGGCTGTTAACGGACTTAAAAATAATGCACTAGGGAAAAGAGCTTTGGCTATAATAAAGAAATGATATCAGAAACTGAGGCATACTTTGAGGCCAAAGATATATATATATATATATATATATACCATTATGTGCTTTTTGTGTGATGTAACAACCCATTAAACAAGGAAACTGCTATACATATAATAAGGATATATGTGCAATCAATAAGACTACTATAAAAATTGATAGCGAACAGAATAATCTTTGGAAGAGTAAAGACAAAAGATAATATCAAAAGCTAGTAACATTGGCTCAGCATTTTTCTTTTTATATTTCAACCCTTCATAGATCCCAGCTGCTGAGTTCAGCTGAAACAGAAAATGTAATCATTCTATAGATGTTGTTCTTTGATAACGAAATTGCATTTTGCCAACAAAATTGACTGACATTTATTATTTTATATCTTCTGATAAAAAACTGAAAAAAAACCCCTCACTTCCACTTTACATGCAACAATAAATATAATACTCTACGAAACACTGTGCATTAGATCAAATAACAATTTGCAAAATGAATGATTATGTATAGTTTAAATCGGTTCATTAGTCAACTATCAGTTACCAAGAATGCCCTCACAGGCAATGTATGTATTTATGTATGCATTTATGTATGTATTTATGTATGCATTTATGTATGCATTTATGTATGTATTTATATTCCCCACATAATAAATACAACAAATCGAACTTTTAAATGAGTAATGACAAGTCATTGAAAGAGATGAACCCAAGATAAGCTAGTGGCTAGTGATTGGCCAACACTGAAAACAATGAGCTGTTACAAATAAAGGGTAAATAAAACAAACAAAAAAATCACTATACATACTTAAATCATCTAATTATTAACAGAAATGTATACATTTATCAGTTAATTAACAAAATATGTTTTAATTTTTGTAAGTTCTATTTTTTTAGTATTGAACTCTAGAGAGTTACTTATTAAATTGTTCTCAAATGCACATACTATTCTATTCTTAAACAATCATGACGTAAATGCCTCTTTAGAAAACACTTATTTTTATCTATTTACTCAGACCCGACCTTGGGTCACATCTTACTTGTGGGAGTAAGATAAAAACTGGCCTTGTGCCTAACTCCTGGAGAGGAGTAAATCAATACTCAGACTCCCCAGTCACTAATTTGTTCCGTGGTGACCCCAAATGAATTCGGAGATAAATATAATTTTACTCTTTGAAAAGTTGTATTAGCTGTTAGTCTATGATCTTGTTTTCAATTGCGTTCCCAGATGAACAGCAGACAAAGATATTGTATCAGATGCTGCAATTACACTTATTATTAATGACTTATTATTAGATGCCATCATATTGAGACTTTTAAGGAACCAATGGAACATGATTTGGAAGATAAAGATACTTAAAAGTTTTTTCTGTAGCAAGTGGTACTTATTTTCCAATATTTCATCATCTCACAAGCTATAACAAAGTTCAATCTTTGCATGAGATACACATTAAATGTAACAGCATATGAGATACCAATTAAATGTAACAGCATATGAGATACAAATTAAATGTAACAGCATATGAGATACCAATTAAATGTAACAGCATATGAGATACAAATTAAATGTAACAGCATATGAGATACAAATTAAATGTAACAGCATATGAGATACCAATTAAATGTAACAGCATATGAGATACCAATTAAATGTAACAGCATATGAGATACCAATTAAATGTAACAGCATATGAGATACCAATTAAATGTAACAGCATATGAGATACAAATTAAATGTAACAGCATATGAGATACCAATTAAATGTAACAGCATATGAGATACAAATTAAATGTAACAGCATATGAGATACCAATTAAATGTAACAGCATATGAGATACCAATTAAATGTAACAGCATATGAGATACAAATTAAATGTAACAGCATATGAGATACCAATTAAATGTAACAGCATATGAGATACAAATTAAATGTAACAGCATATGAGATACCAATTAAATGTAACAGCATATGAGATACCAATTAAATGTAACAGCATATGAGATACAAATTAAATGTAACAGCATATGAGATACCAATTAAATGTAACAGCATATGAGATACCAATTAAATGTAACAGCATATGAGATACCAATTAAATGTAACAGCATATGAGATACCAATTAAATGTAACAGCATATGAGATACTAATTAAATGTAACAGCATATGAGATACAAATTAAATGTAACAGCATATGAGATACAAATTAAATCTAAATACATAAATTTACTTATCAGCAGATGCATACGACTCCCTCACACACAGAGACTAAAAAATGGTGTTAAATATTTTTAAAAATATTTTGTAGTAGTGAAAGTTGAAAACGCGCACAGAAAAAAAAAAATCAAAAGTCTGACTCTCGAATTGCATTAACAATTCTCCAAAACACAAATCTTGTCAATGTCATTTCATTAACACAAACAACCGCAACTCAATGTTTTCTCTTTTTCTCTCACTGAACACTCGACATGGTCCCAACTTGTCATGTCAACTTTTTCTCCACGGGAGGAAAGTTCCCAGTCTTTTTATTTCAATGAGAATTCACCCATGAAAAAGAATGCTCATTTGCATAAGTGAACCCTCGTTATCACACAAAAATCACAAAATTTTATCTTGTAAGCAGAACACTCTGGGTTTAATCTCCAATGGATATATATATATCTGTGTTTATAAAGTTGGACCATTATCACACTTACAGTGAGATTAAAATGCCAAATTCATATTCATTGTGCTTAAGAATCTAAAGCTATTCAGTTGTTGCCTTAAGAAGAAATGCTTTCTATCTACTTGGAAAATTTTGTCAGTCTGACCAGTATTTAAAAATACCAGTGATCAGTCTTCTACGTCTCAGTACAGACCAATTAGTCTCCTGTATGTCACAAGTAAGTTGTTTGAATCTGTGATGAATCAAAAAAGTTGTCAATCACCTCAGCAAAAGCTATTAGTGACAATATGGTTTTCATCCTGCAAGATCAACTGCTAACGTGCTGACTGTAATATCGCATAGGATCAGTGAATCTCTCAATGGAGGTTTTGTTTCTAGACTTTTTATAGGGTCTAGCATAAAGGGTTGATTCACTAACTTACTAGCTATAAAATATCTGACAATGTCTTCTCAACCGTAAATTCCTTTCTCTCTGATAGGTTTATAAGTGGGGAATGTAGAGTAGCTAAAAGATAATAAGATCGAGAACATGAAATAATAATAATGGTGTTAAATGTCATATGAAGAAGACTTCCTGGTGAACATGAAAGTGTTAGTAGATCTGAGTGTGAGAATGAAAAATAACTCTAACTTCTTGTATGGATGACTATCTTAGAAGTTGCCATGCTAGATAAAATGTAAAAATTATTGAAAGCAAACGAAACAAATGCATAAAGAATTGGCCTAAATCGCTGCTGAAGCAGATTCGCTTATGCAGCTTCTGGTTATAAAGCTATATTTGTCAATGAAATAGGGAAAATTCACTTTACTTTATATATAAGATAATAAATTTCCATATGTTAAAGATTATGGTATTTTACAATTTCAATAGGATTATATATTTAAAGATGATAAAAATAGACCTTTTGCTTAATATACTATTGCTAATGAAGTCATCACACTTTCCATTATATATTTTTTATAATAAAAACCTCAAGTAGAGAAGAAATTCCCCCAGTTTGGTGTTAAGGAACATTTCTATCCATGGTTCTATAGCAGTTATATGATTATGATCGATTTTCTTTTGTGCAAGTTTATCCTTACACACGGAGTGATTAATTTCATTATCCAATCAGAACATCGTTAAATTGCTTGATCACAAATTTTCCCGCACTTTGAGCAGTCTGTGTTTTCATGTCACGGTGATGAGACGGGCATGTTTCTGTCTAGTCCTGAAGCCAAGACTGGACTAGCACGACATGAGTGATCTAAACTCAGTCCATGTTTCAGATGTACGCGTGCTCACAAACTCAGCATGTTTTCGTATTTTTGTCTACATAACTCTTTCAAGCCGCTGCCTGTTTGCTGATGAAATTGTATGAATCAAATTGATTGAAATTGTAATGGAGGAGTCTGTTCTTATAAGCAAGCTAGCAGCAACTCATGTTATCCCTACAAAACGAGGCCTACAGAATGGATATCTACTCAACAACACTTTTGTGTTACAATCCATTCTCCTTTTTTGTTACCGAGCTCAAATTCTCTTTTCTCTTTCTTGCAGTTCTTTAAAGGTAAAGCATCTCAAACTGAGGCAGCTGAAAGAAAAAAGAAGTCTTAAAAGAATAAAACAACAAAATAACAAATGGTATTTATTTCTCCTAATTTTTAATGCTTCTTGAAAGAACTGATTTATTTTGCTGCAATGATCAGAATATAAAATTGCTGTTGGTTTATTCATGTTAAGAAACATGAAAAATGATCAATATGGCTGCCAGTATATGTTGTGTTTTGTTGTGAACTGGCTTTAGTATTTGTTTTGTTTTTTATGCACGCTATAATCAGGAAATTGTTTTGTGATTGATACAGTTTATTGATGGAGTTAGATAAAAATGTATTTTTGTGTCGAGGGCTTGGGGAAGTGATGGTTGTGTCTTGGAGTTTCAAGGATTGAGGGAAAACAAAATAAAAAATGTATGTAATAATATCATAATAATACTGTTGTAAAGCATGGATCCTGCTTTTCACTCTGAGCTCCCTTTTATCTATGGAATCCATATGACAGGACTTTCTTATCTTGTATCTGTTAGTGTAATAGTAGAAAAATTGAGCTCTGCTATTTGTGTAAATTCGTGTTCAAAAGCAACACAAATTAATTGTTACTTTCGAATTTGTGTTAAACAGCAACACAGAATGTTTCTTTAAGGAATCGTGTTAAAAAACAACATAAATAAATGTTTTGTTTTATGGATTAGTGTTAAGCAGCAACTCAAAAAAACTGTTTCCTTGGGGATTTGTGTCAAATATCAACATAAATATATTGTTTTTTTTGAGGATCCGTGTTAAACACCAACAGAAATTGTTTTTTTGTAGTAACTGTGTTAAAAAGAAACAAAAATAAATTGTTTCTTTATGGATTCGTTTACAACAGCAACACAAATGAATGGTTTCTTGGGGGATTCGTATTAAACAAAAACACAAATAAAGTGTTTCTTCAAAGATTTGTGTTAAAAACCAACACAAATAAATTGTTTCTTAAAGAATTCATGTTAAACAGCAACACAAATTGTTTTTGGCTGATTCGTGATCATTAAATTGTTTCTTTTGGGATTAGTTTTAAACGAAAACAACAAATAAACTGTTTCTTTAGCGATTAGTGTAAAACAGCAACACAAATTGTTTCTTTGAAGATTCGTGTTAATCAGCAACACAAATCAAATGTTTCTTTGGGAATTTGTGTTAAAAAGCAACGCAAATAAATTGTTTCTTTGGTATGCATATTAAACAGCAATACAAATAAATTGTTTATTGTGTTATTTTTGCTAAACAGCAACACAAAATGTTTCTTAAAGGATTTGTGTTAAACAGTTAAACAAATAAATTGTTTCTTTGGTATGCATATTAAACAGCAATACAAATAAATTGTTTATTGTGTTATTTTTGCTAAACAGCAACACAAAATGTTTCTTAAAGGATTTGTGTTAAACAAATAAATTGTTTCTTTGGGGATTCGTGTTAAACAGCAAAACAATTACATTGTTTCTAAAGAGATTTGTGTAAAACAGCAACACAAATTGTTTCTGTGGAGATTTGTGTTAAACAGTAACACAAATAAATTGTTTTTTTAAGGGATTCGTGTTAAACAGCAACACAAATAGTTTTTTAAGTGAATAGTGTGAAAAAGCAACACAAATAAATTATTTCTTAATGGATTCGTTTTAAACAGCAACAAAAATTGTTTTTTTTCTTTTTAGGTTTGTGTACAATAGCAACGCAAATAAATTGTTTCTTTGTGGATTCGTGTGAAACAGCAACAGACATTTTTTCTTTATGGATTCGTGTAAAACAGATACACAAATAAATTGTTTCTTTGTGGATTCATGTTAAAAAGCAACATAAATCGTTTTTATGGAATCGTGTTAAACAGCAATACAAACAAATTGTTTCTTTGGAGATTCGTGTTGAACAGCTACACTAATAAATTGTTGCTTTAAGGATTCGTGTTAAACAGCAACTTGATTAGTTTGTTTAGGGAATCGTGTGAAAAAGACAAACAAATAAATTGTTCTTAAGGGATTTGTTTTAAACAGCAACACAAATTGTTTCTTTGGATGTTTGTGTTAAATAGCAACACAAATAAATTGTTGCTTTGTAGATTCGTGTCAAACAGCAAGACAAATTGTTTTTTTAAAGATTTGTGTAAAACAAATACACAAAAAATCGTTTTTTTATAAGGAATCGTTTTAAACAGCAACAAAAACACATTGTTTCTTTGGGTATTCGTGTTAAGCAGCAAAACAAATGAATTGTTTCTTTGTGGATTCGTGTTAAACAGCTACACAAATAAATTGTTTCTTGTGTTTTTCGTGTTAAACAGCAACACAAATAAATTGTTTTTTGAGGGATTCGTGTAAAACAGCAACAAATTGTTCTTTGGGGTTCTGTGTTAAACAGCAACATAAATTGTTTCGTTGGGGATTCGTTTTAAACAGCAACACAAATAAAATGTTTCTTTGGGGATTCGTCTTTAATAGCAATGCAAATTGCCTCTTTTGAGGGTTCGTGTTAAATAGCAACACAAATAAATTGTTTATTTATGGGATTCGTGTTAAACAGCAACACAAATTGATTCTTTAGGGATTCGTGTTAACAGCAACACAAATCAATTGTTTTTTGGGGGATTCATGTAAAATAACATAGCAAATTATTTCTTTGAAGATTCGTGTTAATCAGCAACAGAAATAAAATGTTTCTTTGGGAGTTTGTGTTAAACAGCAACACAAATAAAATGTTTCTTTGTGTTAAACAGCAACACAAATTGATTCTTTGAGGATTTGTGTTAAACAGCAACACAAATGAAATGTTTCTTTGGGAGTTTGTGTTAAACAGAAATACAAATAAATTATTTCTTTGTGTTAAATAGCAACACAAATAAATTGTTTCTTGTGTAATTCGTGCTCAACAACAATACAAATAAACTGTTTTCTTGTTGGTATTCGAGTTAAACAGCAGCACAAATCAATTGTCTCCTTAAGGATTCACGTTAAACAACAACACAAATTGTTTCTTTGGGGATTCGTTTGAAACAGCAACACAAATAAATTGCTTTTTGGGGAATTCTCGTTAAACAGCATAGTAAATTATTTCTTTGAGGGTTCGTGTTAATCAGCAACACAAATCAAATGTTCTTTTAGGGATTTGTGTTGAACAACAACACAAATAAATTATTTCTTGTGTTATTCTTGCTAAACAGCAACACAAATAAATTGTTTCTGTGTAGATACGTGTCAAACAGCAACACAAACTGAGTTTTTTCTCTGGGAGTTTGTGTTATACAGCAACACAAATAAATTATTTCCATGGTGATTCGTGTGAAATAGTAACACAAATTGTTACATTTGGGGTCCGTGTTAAACAGCAACACAAATAAATTGTTTCCATGGTGATTCGTGTGAAACAGTAACACAAATTGTTACTTTTGGTGTCCGTGTTAAACAGCAACACAAATAAATTGTTTCATTTCAGATTAGTGTTCAATAGCAACACAAATTGTTTCTTCGGGGATTCGTGTTACACAAATAAATTGTTTCTTAACTGATTCGCTTTAAACAGCAACACAAATTGTTTATTTGGGGATTCGTGTTAAACAGCAACACAAATAAATTTTTTCTTGTGTTATTGGTGCTAAACCACAACACAAATTAATTGTTTCCTTGGGGAATCAGTAAAACAGCAACACAAATTGTTTGTTTTTTTCGGGGGAGGGGGTTGTATTAAATAGCAACACAAATCAATTGTTTATTTGTGGATTCGTGTGAAAGAGCAAAAAAAATTGGCGCCATTGAATTTTGAACAGTCTCACGTACATGTTTCTTTTTAACTCAAAATTGAGGGCGGTTGTTTTATTAACTACCGGATTCACTACTTATTGAGGCCAAAAGCCACTGGAGAATAAGTGTTAAATAGACAGGAATGAATGCCAGCCGAAAGATGAGGAACATTATGGAGTACTCACTTTGCTCAAAGAGATGAACTGTATTTGATTACTTTTGGGGTGGTCTATGACAAGGGGTTATTTGACATTAGATTTGAAGACAATCACGTTGTAATCAGCAGGGACGCAGTTCTGTGGCAATGTGTTCTACATGTGGGAACTCTTCGCAAAGAAGCTCTGTCCATGGAAATTTTACTTGACACTAGGCACATGGAAGGAGAAAGGAAAGTCTTTTTCCGTTGTTGTAGCAAGACAAGTTCTTAATGTGAATGTTTTACAAGGAAAACCCAAAGACTTGAGCTCAGTCGAGCACTTTCCATGGAAATAGTGATAGACTAGCAATGTCTCTTTTGTGAGAATGGAATTGTAGGGAAAAGCATAGCTCATCCCTGCTAGATTTTTAAGTATTCAAAATTATTGATGTGTTACAGAAAATAAATGAAATGCATATAAATTTTTCACTTAAACCTAATGGTATTTTTCATTTGAACCTAACGGTATTACAAACTGAAAATAAGAGAAAGATCTTAAAACCTTGAGGAAGGACTTGTTTTCCAAGCTTACTCTATGAGATATGAAGAAATATTTTTTTTTAAATTGCGGAGATTGACCCAAATAAAAACGCGAGAAAGTAAGTTGTGTTCAGCAAACCATGAAAAACTGTATATTTTGCTTGAGAAACCGGGAAATATTAGTTATAATGAGACTGCGCACTTTCTTTCACACATCTTTGAGGAAAAGAGTTCTCTTTTTTATATTGCAATATCTGAACAGGACAAAAAATTACCATAATGATTTTGTGACATTGGCAATTAAAAATGCAAAAGATTTAAATTTCATGAAAATCGGAAGGCGGTTTGAAAATCAGCCCATGTTATGTCCGATGTATAGAGGGGATTTTTCTCTGATTATCTTCTTTAATATGAGTTTTGCATGTTTTCGCCTTGCTGTTTTTTCGCCTTTCTTCCTTTGATCAGTGTGCTTGTCTTTTATTATTAAATCAAGGTTTCTGATGAGCAGCCCGTCAAAACTAAGGACTATATTTTTGTTTACAGCTTGTGAAACGTTAATAAGATGGAAAAAATATAAGCATTCGTCAAAATAAAAAAATGAATAAAAAATTATGATTGTGGACTGGCATTTTTCTTTAGTCAGTGGAATGCAACCAATCAATATATATATGCTCTGAAGCCGGAAACATAACTTCATTGAGCTTGTAATCTGAAACAATTTGGATAATATAATAAGGGATATATACTTTTTTTAAATATATATATATATATATATATATATATATATATACACATCTTTTAACAAACATAATAAATTGATGATCGTTTTCAGCAGAAATGTCTACGATGCATACTCAACATCAAGTTGCAGAGCAGAACTCTTGACATTGAGATTTTTGTCAGGACAGAGTCTCTTGTAGCATCTTATCAAATACGCTGGATGGGACAACTATTTTATGGTGAGATCAGTCCTGGAAAGTGCCCTAAACACAAACCGAAAAAGACAGCATTAGGAAATACTTTAAAATACTGACAATTGATACACACAATTGAGAGGAGATAGCTCAAAGTAGAGCTGAATGGAGTGGCCATGTGATGGACAACATCAACTCCAGAAGGCTGTCAGTCACAATCTAGAGGTAAACATCAAAAGTTGGGTGTGTGACTTCTGTCAACATCTACTTCTCTCCAAGGCTGGTTATCTAAATTACCTGAAAATGCATGAAAGAACACCCAACCGAAATATTTCTCAAACATATGGTGATACAATCTGCATGATGTGTAATAATGTTTGTAGAAACAGCTCCAGACTAGAAAGACACTTGGGGGTACACAAAAAGTCAGATCTCACAAGGCGACATCAATTCCGCAGAAACTATGACGTTCATCTGCTAGCTGTGCAGATCTAAAAAGTTACCTACAAAGTCAGAAATGAGGAAGAGATGGCAGAAATATGATGAGATATCAATCATCTGTGAAGATGCAACGAAGCATCATATAGATATCATTTTGAAAATAAGAATTTAATATGTACTCTCCAATCACAAGCGCTTGTGAAAGCGATCAGTAGCCAATATCATTTTGAATCGATTTACATTTTACAAAATAATTATTTCAAATTTTGTTTGACTGAAGAAATCTACGAACAGAAAAACCGTCTGCAACATTGTAGTGCACCTACAATTATTGCGATTATTTTTATCACTGCTGCTGCTCTATCTTTTTGTATCGAGTCCTGTTTTTACTAGAAAACAAATATTTTAAGGAAGTATGTCCTTAATTTCACACATCCTTGTATTAAAAAATGATTAACACACATTCTTGTTTGATGAAAAGCAAACGCCTTCATCAGTATAAAATAGCTGTTATAAAAGAATTAGCCAAGTTAAATGAATTTCTTCATTTAAATGATTTTTTTATGAAAGAATTAAGTAACATTAGATAGGTAAATAGTGGCTTTCAAACTACATTTTTAAATAATTTACAAAAATTAGTCATTCGCAATCAAATAATGAAAATCATAAAAATAATATCAATTAAGGTATACTCTTACCACAAAAAGGTGAAAAAAGGTGTTTCGGTATTATTGGGACAGATGAAATGTTTTCATCTCTAATTTATGAGAGCCGTTGAAAAGGGGAGATAATTCAAAGTGTTTTCTCAATTTGAATTACTACGATCAAATAAAACTTCAAAGGATATGTTAAAAATACATTTATTAATTATAAATAATAATGTTGGCACTTATGCAGTTTACGGACCGGACTGAAATAATGATGTTATAATTTAGAAACCCACTCTTAACATGGGGAAGTGGGGGTTGATTAACTATTCTGTACTTCCACCTAACAATTTAATGATTGTATGATCAGACATTATCCGGCACTCTGTTTTGATTGTATCATACTCTGCCACAAGCCCAAAAATAAATGAATTTTAATGTTTCTCTGATAGGCAGTTTGGAATTAAAAATAAAATGTCTTGTAAGGTTATAGCGTTTAGATCTATTTTTGGAGAAATTCGAATTGCGAAAATACTTTGAATTATCTCCCCTTTCAACGGCTCTTCTAAATTAGAGATGAAATTTCCTGTCCCAATAATACAGAAGCACCAAAAAAGTGAATCATATTACCATAAAATTAAAGACATTTAACTTGGTTGTTACTAAAAAGCTCTAATATTTAAGATCAATTCACTTGACCAATTAGAGATTGTATCTCTAAAAATAAGCACATCTTATATAGGAGTCGTAACAACAACTGGTGATGTCATGTCATGTCCATTTAATAATGTCTATCAATTTTATTTATTTTTCTTTTAAATTCGTAACCGATATAAGTATAATGGCATTTACTAAAAAGTGAAAGTTAATGCGGCCTGATAAGATAACAATAATCAAAACAAATAAGAAGCTGTTTCTTCATGTTGGAAAGTGCCAATACTTCTAAACTTTATATAGGGTGGCTTTATATAGACAGGCATAATATATACAAACTTAGAGTTGTTTTTTGGGTTTTTCTTTTTTTAAAAGAAACAACTGCAGAACAGCAAATCTTCTTGGTCTTAAATCAGAATTATTATAAATAAGTTGAAATGATTTAAATGTTGATGAATAACAATTGTAGCAAGACAAAATCGTTGAAACCCAAGTCAAAGTAGAATTTTGTATTTCCTGGGAATAATAACTAAGTTTCTATATTATCTGTTATAAGAAAGTATCATAACAGACAATTGTAATATATCACATTTGTGTTGCTCATTCTGAAACAGGAAACAAGAACCAATAATGGATATAATAAGAAAATAAAAATTAAAATTAATGAAAAATATATAAAAATTCAAAATTAGAATATAGATTATTCAAGCCAGTTAGAAATGCAGACCATATTGTCAGATAGGGTATACATGCAAATAAGCAGTAACAAAAGAGAATTGTATTTTTAATGTTAAGTTTATCTTATATTAATTTAATATATAACAACTACAGAATCAATCTGAGTGTGTGTTTTGTAAATCTGAATTGCATTTCTAAACAGGGAGTAATTTGAAAATGTTTAAATCAGTATGTTTTAAAATAAATTCACAAAATTTG
>CAUVYP010001099.1:0-34165 GCA_963556195.1 Sepiola atlantica | reverse complement strand
GAATTTAAAAATAATAATGAATAGAAATGTTGAACAAAATCATAGAAAAGACTATTTTCCACAAGTTTATTTGGAGGAATTTAAAAATAATAATGAATAGAAATGGTTGGAACAAATCATAGAAAAGACTATTTTCCTCAAGTTATTTGGAGAATTTAAAAATAATAATGAATAGAAATGGTTGGAACAAAATCATAGAAAAGACTATTTTCCTCAAGTTATTTGGATAATTTAAAAATAATAATGAATAGAAATGGTTGGAACAAAATCATAGAAAAGACTATTTTCTTCAAGTTATTTGGAGAATTTAAAAATAATAATGAATAAGAAATGGTTGGAAACAAAATCATAGAAAAGACTATTTTCCTCAAGTTATTTGGAGAATTTAAAAATAATAATGAATAGAAATGGTTGGAACAAAATCATAGAAAAGACTATTTTCCTCAAGTTATTTGGAGAATTTAGAAATAATAATGAATAGAAATGGTTGGAACAAAAATCATAGAAAAGACTATTTTCCTCAAGTTATTTGGAGAATTTAAAAATAATAATGAATAGAAATGGTTGGAACAAAATCATAGAAAAGACAATTTTCCTCAAGTTATTTGGAGAATTTAGAAATAATAATGAATAGAAATGGTTGGAACAAAATCATAGAAAAGACTATTTTCCTCAAGTTATTTGGAGAATTTAGAAATAATAATGAATAGAAATGGTTGGAACAAAATCATAGAAAAGACTATTTTCCTCAAGTTATTTGGAGAATTTAAAAATAATAATGAATAGAAATGGTTGGAACAAAATCATAGAAAAGACTATTTTCCTCAAGTTATTTGGAGAATTTAGAAATAATAATGAATAGAAATGGTTGGAACAAAATCATAGAAAAGACTATTTTCCTCAAGTTATTTGGAGAATTTAAAAATAATAATGAATAGAAATGGTTGGAACAAAATCATAGAAAAGACTATTTTCCTCAAGTTATTTGGAGAATTTAAAAATAATAATGAATAGAAAGGGTTGGAACAAAATCATAGAAAAGACTATTTCCTCAAGTTATTTGGAGAATTTAGAAATAATAATGAATAGAAATGGTTGGAACAAAATCATAGAAAAGACTATTTTCCTCAAGTTATTTGGAGAATTTAGAAATAATAATGAATAGAAATGGTTGGAACAAAATCATAGAAAAGACTATTTTCCTCAAGTTATTTGGAGAATTTAGAAATAATAATGAATAGAAATGGTTGGAACAAAATCATAGAAAAGACTATTTTCCTCAAGTTATTTGGAGAATTTAAAATAATAATGAATAGAAATGGTTGGAACAAAATCATAGAAAAGACTATTTTCCTCAAGTTATTTGGAGAATTTAAAAATAATAATGAATAGAAATGGTTGGAACAAAATCATAGAAAAGACTATTTTCCTCAAGTTATTTGGAGAATTTAGAAATAATAATGAATAGAAATGGTTGGAACAAAATCATAGAAAAGACTATTTTCCTCAAGTTATTTGGAGAATTTAAAAATAATAATGAATAGAAATGGTTGGAACAAAATCATAGAAAAGACTATTTTCCTCAAGTTATTTGGAGAATTTAGAAATAATAATGAATAGAAATGGTTGGAACAAAATCATAGAAAAGACTATTTTCCTCAAGTTATTTGGAGAATTTAAAAATAATAATGAATAGAAAATGGTTGGAACAAAATCATAGAAAAGACTATTTTCCTCAAGTTATTTGGAGAATTTAAAAATAATAATGAATAGAAATGGTTGGAACAAAATCATAGAAAAGACCTATTTTCCTCAAGTTATTTGGAGAATTTAAAAATAATAATGAATAGAAATGGTTGGAACAAAATCATAGAAAAGACTATTTTCCACAAGTTATTTGGAGAATTTAGAAATAATAATGAATAGAAATGGTTGGAACAAAATCATAGAAAAGACTATTTTCCTCAAGTTATTTGGAGAATTTAAAAATAATAATGAATAGAAATGGTTGGAACAAAATCATAGAAAAGACTATTTTCCTCAAGTTATTTGGAGAATTTAGAAATAATAATGAATAGAAATGGTTGGAACAAAATCATAGAAAAGACTATTTTCCTCAAGTTATTTGGAGAATTTAAAAATAATAATGAATAGAAATGGTTGGAACAAAATCATAGAAAAGACTATTTTCCTCAAGTTATTTGGAGAATTTAGAAATAATAATGAATAGAAATGGTTGGAACAAAATCATAGAAAAGACTATTTTCCTCAAGTTATTTGGAGAATTTAAAAAATAATAATGAATAGAAATGGTTGGAACAAAATCATAGAAAAGACTATTTTCCACAAGTTATTTGGAGAATTTAGAAATAATAATGAATAGAAATGGTTGGAACAAAATCATAGAAAAGACTATTTTCCTCAAGTTATTTGGAGAATTTAAAAATAATAATGAATAGAAATGGTTGGAACAAAATCATAGAAAAGACTATTTTCCTCAAGTTATTTGGAGAATTTAAAAATAATAATGAATAGAAATGGTTGGAACAAAATCATAGAAAAGACTATTTTCCTCAAGTTATTTGGAGAATTTAAAAATAATAATGAATAGAAATGGTTGGAACAAAATCATAGAAAAGACTATTTTCCTCAAGTTATTTGGAGAATTTAAAATAATAATGAATAGAAATGGTTGGAACAAAATCATAGAAAAGACTATTTTCCTCAAGTTATTTGGAGAATTTAGAAATAATAATGAATAGAAATGGTTGGAACAAAATCATAGAAAAGACTATTTTCCTCAAGTTATTTGGAGAATTTAAAAATAATAATGAATAGAAATGGTTGGAACAAAATCATAGAAAAGACTATTTTCCTCAAGTTATTTGGAGAATTTAAAAATAATAATGAATAGAAATGGTTGGAACAAAATCATAGAAAAGACTATTTTCCACAAGTTATTTGGAGAATTTAGAAATAATAATGAATAGAAATGGTTGGAACAAAATCATAGAAAAGACTATTTTCCTCAAGTTATTTGGAGAATTTAAAAATAATAATGAATAGAAATGGTTGGAACAAAATCATAGAAAAGACTATTTTCCTCAAGTTATTTGGAGAATTAAAAATAATAATGAATAGAAATGGTTGGAACAAAATCATAGAAAAGACTATTTTCCACAAGTTATTTGGAGAATTTAGAAATAATAATGAATAGAAATGGTTGGAACAAAATCATAGAAAAGACTATTTTCCTCAAGTTATTTGGAGAATTTAGAAATAATAATGAATAGAAATGGTTGGAACAAAATCATAGAAAAGACTATTTTCCACAAGTTATTTGGAGAATTTAGAAATAATAATGAATAGAAATGGTTGGAACAAAATCATAGAAAAGACTATTTTCCTCAAGTTATTTGGAGAATTTAAAAATAATAATGAATAGAAATGGTTGGAACAAAATCATAGAAAAGACTATTTTCCTCAAGTTATTTGGAGAATTTAAAAATAATAATGAATAGAAATGGTTGGAACAAAATCATAGAAAAGACTATTTTCCTCAAGTTATTTGGAGAATTTAGAAATAATAATGAATAGAAATGGTTGGAACAAAATCATAGAAAAGACTATTTTCCTCAAGTTATTTGGAGAATTTAAAATAATAATGAATAGAAATGGTTGGAACAAAATCATAGAAAAGACTATTTTCCTCAAGTTATTTGGAGAATTTAGAAATAATAATGAATAGAAATGGTTGGAACAAAATCATAGAAAAGACTATTTTCCTCAAGTTATTTGGAGAATTTAAAAATAATAATGAATAGAAATGGTTGGAACAAAATCATAGAAAAGACTATTTTCCTCAAGTTATTTGGAGAATTTAGAAATAATAATGAATAGAAATGGTTGGAACAAAATCATAGAAAAGACTATTTTCCACAAGTTATTTGGAGAATTTAGAAATAATAATGAATAGAAATGGTTGGAACAAAATCATAGAAAAGACTATTTTCCTCAAGTTATTTTGGAGAATTTAGAAATAATAATGAATAGAAATGGTTGGAACAAAATCATAGAAAAGACTATTTTCCTCAAGTTATTTGGAGAATTTAAAAATAATAATGAATAGAAATGGTTGGAACAAAATCATAGAAAAGACTATTTTCTTCAAGTTATTTGGAGAATTTAGAAATAATAATGAATAGAAATGGTTGGAACAAAATCATAGAAAAGACTATTTTCCTCAAGTTATTTGGAGAATTTAAAAATAATAATGAATAGAAATGGTTGGAACAAAATCATAGAAAAGACTATTTTCCACAAGTTATTTGGAGAATTTAGAAATAATAATGAATAGAAATGGTTGGAACAAAATCATAGAAAAGACTATTTTCCTCAAGTTATTTGGAGAATTTAAAAATAATAATGAATAGAAATGGTTGGAACAAAATCATAGAAAAGACTATTTTCCACAAGTTATTTGGAGAATTTAGAAATAATAATGAATAGAAATGGTTGGAACAAAATCATAGAAAAGACTATTTTCCTCAAGTTATTTGGAGAATTTAAAAATAATAATGAATAGAAATGGTTGGAACAAAATCATAGAAAAGACTATTTTCTTCAAGTTATTTGGAGAATTTAAAAATAATAATGAATAGAAATGGTTGGAACAAAATCATAGAAAAGACTATTTTCCTCAAGTTATTTGGAGAATTTAAAAATAATAATGAATAGAAATGGTTGGAACAAAATCATAGAAAAGACTATTTTCCACAAGTTATTTGGAGAATTTAGAAATAATAATGAATAGAAATGGTTGGAACAAAATCATAGAAAAGACTATTTTCCTCAAGTTATTTGGAGAATTTAGAAATAATAATGAATAGAAATGGTTGGAACAAAATCATAGAAAAGACTATTTTCCTCAAGTTATTTGGAGAATTTAGAAATAATAATGAATAGAAATGGTTGGAACAAAATCATAGAAAAGACTATTTTCCTCAAGTTATTTGGAGAATTTAAAAATAATAATGAATAGAAATGGTTGGAACAAAATCATAGAAAAGACTATTTTCCTCAAGTTATTTGGAGAATTTAAAAATAATAATGAATAGAAATGGTTGGAACAAAATCATAGAAAAGACTATTTTCCTCAAGTTATTTGGAGAATTAAAAATAATAATGAATAGAAATGGTTGGAACAAAATCATAGAAAAGACTATTTTCCACAAGTTATTTGGAGAATTTAGAAATAATAATGAATAGAAATGGTTGGAACAAAATCATAGAAAAGACTATTTTCCTCAAGTTATTTGGAGAATTTAAAAATAATAATGAATAGAAATGGTTGGAACAAAATCATAGAAAAGACTATTTTCCTCAAGTTATTTGGAGAATTAAAAATAATAATGAATAGAAATGGTTGGAACAAAATCATAGAAAAGACTATTTTCCTCAAGTTATTTGGAGAATTTAAAAATAATAATGAATAGAAATGGTTGGAACAAAATCATAGAAAAGACTATTTTCCTCAAGTTATTTGGAGAATTAAAAATAATAATGAATAGAAATGGTTGGAACAAAATCATAGAAAAGACTATTTTCCACAAGTTATTTGGAGAATTTAGAAATAATAATGAATAGAAATGGTTGGAACAAAATCATAGAAAAGACTATTTTCCTCAAGTTATTTGGAGAATTTAAAAATAATAATGAATAGAAATGGTTGGAACAAAATCATAGAAAAGACTATTTTCCTCAAGTTATTTGGAGAATTAAAAATAATAATGAATAGAAATGGTTGGAACAAAATCATAGAAAAGACTATTTTCCACAAGTTATTTGGAGAATTTAGAAATAATAATGAATAGAAATGGTTGGAACAAAATCATAGAAAAGACTATTTTCCTCAAGTTATTTGGAGAATTTAAAAATAATAATGAATAGAAATGGTTGGAACAAAATCATAGAAAAGACTATTTTCCTCAAGTTATTTGGAGAATTAAAAATAATAATGAATAGAAATGGTTGGAACAAAATCATAGAAAAGACTATTTTCCACAAGTTATTTGGAGAATTTAGAAATAATAATGAATAGAAATGGTTGGAACAAAATCATAGAAAAGACTATTTTCCTCAAGTTATTTGGAGAATTTAGAAATAATAATGAATAGAAATGGTTGGAACAAAATCATAGAAAAGACTATTTACCTCAAGTTATTTGGAGAATTTAGAAATAATAATGAATAGAAATGGTTGGAACAAAATCATAGAAAAGACTATTTTCCTCAAGTTATTTGGAGAATTTAAAAATAATAATGAATAGAAATGGTTGGAACAAAATCATAGAAAAGACTATTTTCCTCAAGTTATTTGGAGAATTTAAAAATAATAATGAATAGAAATGGTTGGAACAAAATCATAGAAAAGACTATTTTCCTCAAGTTATTTGGAGAATTTAGAAATAATAATGAATAGAAATGATTGGAACAAAATCATAGAAAAGACTATTTTCCTCAAGTTATTTGGAGAATTTAAAAATAATAATGAATAGAAATGGTTGGAACAAAATCATAGAAAAGACTATTTTCCTCAAGTTATTTGGAGAATTTAGAAATAATAATGAATAGAAATGGTTGGAACAAAATCATAGAAAAGACTATTTTCCTCAAGTTATTTGGAGAATTTAAAAATAATAATGAATAGAAATGGTTGGAACAAAATCATAGAAAAGACTATTTTCCTCAAGTTATTTGGAGAATTTAGAAATAATAATGAATAGAAATGGTTGGAACAAAATCATAGAAAAGACTATTTTCCTCAAGTTATTTGGAGAATTTAAAAATAATAATGAATAGAAATGGTTGGAACAAAATCATAGAAAAGACTATTTTCCTCAAGTTATTTGGAGAATTTAAAAATAATAATGAATAGAAATGGTTGGAACAAAATCATAGAAAAGACTATTTTCCTCAAGTTATTTGGAGAATTTAAAAATAATAATGAATAGAAATGGTTGGAACAAAATCATAGAAAAGACTATTTTCCTCAAGTTATTTGGAGAATTTAAAAATAATAATGAATAGAAATGGTTGGAACAAAATCATAGAAAAGACTATTTTCCTCAAGTTATTTGGAGAATTTAAAAATAATAATGAATAGAAATGGTTGGAACAAAATCATAGAAAAGACTATTTTCCTCAAGTTATTTGGAGAATTTAAAAATAATAATGAATAGAAATGGTTGGAACAAAATCATAGAAAAGACTATTTTCCTCAAGTTATTTGGAGAATTTAAAAATAATAATGAATAGAAATGGTTGGAACAAAATCATAGAAAAGACTATTTTCCTCAAGTTATTTGGAGAATTTAAAAATAATAATGAATAGAAATGGTTGGAACAAAATCATAGAAAAGACTATTTTCCTCAAGTTATTTGGAGAATTTAAAAATAATAATGAATAGAAATGGTTGGAACAAAATCATAGAAAAGACTATTTTCCTCAAGTTATTTGGAGAATTTAAAAATAATAATGAATAGAAATGGTTGGAACAAAATCATAGAAAAGACTATTTTCCGCAAGTTATTTGGAGAATTTAAAAATAATAATGAATAGAAATGGTTGGAACAAAATCATAGTAAAGACTATTTTCCGCAAGTTATTTGGAGAATTTAAAAATAATAATGAATAGAAATGGTTGGAACAAAATCATAGAAAAGACTATTTTCCTCAAGTTAATTGGAGAATTTAAAAATAATAATGAATAGAAATGGTTGGAACAAAATCATAGAAAAGACTATTTTCCTCAAGTTATTTGGAGAATTTAAAAATAATAATGAATAGAAATGGTTGGAACAAAATCATAGAAAAGACTATTTTCCTCAAGTTATTTGGAGAATTTAAAAATAATAATGAATAGAAATGGTTGGAACAAAATCATAGAAAAGACTATTTTCCTCAAGTTATTTGGAGAATTTAAAAATAATAATGAATAGAAATGGTTGGAACAAAATCATAGAAAAGACTATTTTCCTCAAGTTATTTGGAGAATTTAAAAATAATAATGAATAGAAATGGTTGGAACAAAATCATAGAAAAGACTATTTTCCTCAAGTTATTTGGAGAATTTAAAAATAATAATGAATAGAAATGGTTGGAACAAAATCATAGAAAAGACTATTTTCCTCAAGTTATTTGGAGAATTTAAAAATAATAATGAATAGAAATGGTTGGAACAAAATCATAGAAAAGACTATTTTCCTCAAGTTATTTGGAGAATTTAAAAATAATAATGAATAGAAATGGTTGGAACAAAATCATAAAAAAGACTATTTTCCTCAAGTTATTTGGAGAATTTAAAAATAATAATGAATAGAAATGGTTGGAACAAAATCATAGAAAAGACTATTTTCCGCAAGTTATTTGGAGAATTTTAAAATAATAATGAATAGAAATGGTTGGAACAAAATCATAGAAAAGACTATTTTCCGCAAGTTATTTGGAGAATTTAAAAATAATAATGAATAGAAATGGTTGGAACAAAATCATAGAAAAGACTATTTTCCGCAAGTTATTTGGAGAATTTAAAAATAATAATGAATAGAAATGGTTGGAACAAAATCATAGAAAAGACTATTTTCCGCAAGTTATTTGGAGAATTTAAAAATAATAATGAATAGAAATGGTTGGAACAAAATCATAGAAAAGACTATTTTCCGCAAGTTATTTGGAGAATTTAAAAATAATAATGAATAGAAATGGTTGGAACAAAATCATAGAAAAGACTATTTTCCGCAAGTTATTTGGAGAATTTAAAAATAATAATGAATAGAAATGGTTGGAACAAAATCATAGAAAAGACTATTTTCCGCAAGTTATTTGGAGAATTTAAAAATAATAATGAATAGAAATGGTTGGAACAAAATCATAGAAAAGACTATTTTCCGCAAGTTATTTGGAGAATTTAAAAATAATAATGAATAGAAATGGTTGGAACAAAATCATAGAAAAGACTATTTTCCGCAAGTTATTTGGAGAATTTAAAAATAATAATGAATAGAAATGGTTGGAACAAAATCATAGAAAAGACTATTTTCCTCAAGTTATTTGGAGAATTTAAAAATAATAATGAATAGAAATGGTTGGAACAAAATCATAGAAAAGACTATTTTCCGCAAGTTATTTGGAGAATTTAAAAATAATAATGAATAGAAATGGTTGGAACAAAATCATAGAAAAGACTATTTTCCGCAAGTTATTTGGAGAATTTAAAAATAATAATGAATAGAAATGGTTGGAACAAAATCATAGAAAAGACTATTTTCCGCAAGTTATTTGGAGAATTTAAAAATAATAATGAATAGAAATGGTTGGAACAAAATCATAGAAAAGACTATTTTCTGCAAGTTATTTGGAGAATTTAAAAATAATAATGAATAGAAATGGTTGGAACAAAATCATAGAAAAGACTATTTTCCGCAAGTTATTTGGAGAATTTAAAAATAATAATGAATAGAAATGGTTGGAACAAAATCATAGAAAAGACTATTTTCCTCAAGTTATTTGGAGAATTTAAAAATAATAATGAATAGAAATGGTTGGAACAAAATCATAGAAAAGACTATTTTCCGCAAGTTATTTGGAGAATTTAAAAATAATAATGAATAGAAATGGTTGGAACAAAATCATAGAAAAGACTATTTTCCGCAAGTTATTTGGAGAATTTAAAAATAATAATGAATAGAAATGGTTGGAACAAAATCATAGAAAAGACTATTTTCCTCAAGTTATTTGAAGAATTTACAATACCAAGTAATGTTATATAATTTTTATTTATTTTTTAAATGAATAAAATCGTTTATTTAAATTTACATATCTGAGACTTTCTGCGATATACGCATTTTTCAAAGAGTACTTCCTTTTCTTTTTTCTTTTCATTCTGCTGGTATTAACCTCGAGGGTGGGCCTCTCGTGGATAGAGCAAAGGGATGTCCGATTTTGTTGACGATTTTGGGAAAGTGAAATCCGATATATTTGAATGGAAGGGGTTGGCACATCATAGAAAACATTTTCTGTCATAAAGTTATTTAAAGAATTTTAAAATGATAATGTGGTATACATATAGAGGTGAGTATTTATTTACTCCTCTCCAGGAGTTAGGCACAAGGCCAGTTTTATCTTACTTCCACTAGTAAGATGTGACCCAAGGTCGGGTCGGGAAAGTGGGGTTTGAAAAGCCAGCACCCGAGAATTGAGCACTGGCCATTAAAAATTACCTGGGTAACCCCGTCGGCATTCCCCGGTAGGGGTGCCTCAGGCAGTAAGCATAAAACTTACTCCTCCCGAAAGAGGGAAGGCGAAGCCTGGGAGGGTGGACCGGCTAGAACTGCACAGGACAAACCCATAGACTGGTGTAAATCAAGCCCCAAAGGCCAAGACAATACCAGTCTATGGGGTGCAGTATCCATCGGAACAGATACTACACTTTGATCTTAGCCAAAAGGCCAAAGAGGATATAGCTTGAAGTCGTATAATTTAATTAATATATATATATTTATTTATGAAGAACTCAAGAGAGAGATTTCAGTATAATTGCACATGATAACTTCCCTTTAATGTGCTTTTGGTGAGTAAGGAAAAATGTTTACTCTGACAGTTTTCTTTGCCAGAATAAGTATATTCAGAAAATAGCTGTAGCAAAATAAAATATATTTGTTCCAATAACATAGTGGAAGAAAAAAAATGAAAAATAGACTATTCCGAATCGATGTGTCAGATAGATTGCTATTTGTGCCTGACTTTGAAAATCCGACGAAATATCTTCATAAGTTAGATATAACAAAGGTGGAAAGTCGGCTTAAAAAAACTGATTTTTGTGGGGAAGCAAAACGAAAGATTACAAGTCAGCCGATTTAAAAAAAAAGCGTATATATTTTGTTTATTTATTAAAATAACTTGCATAAACTTCCGTTTTGCCTCCTTGGGCTAGGAGCAAAGTGTAGTATGGAAAAATCCTTCTAAACTGAGGTAAGATCCAGAGTGCCCCTTTTTGGGAAGCTTGATTTTTCCCTACAAAACGGAAGATTACTTAGGTCCGGCGATAAATATTTCATACCCCCCCCCCCATTTCTGCCCTCGTGGGGAGGCAAGTAAATAGTGACACAAAAAACATGTGACAAAACATGTTTTAAAATAAAACATGTTAATATTTTATTTGTTTTATTTATGGACCCTCTGCCTTAAAATAAATATTAACATGTTAAAGGAAAAAAAAAAAATTCCGAAATATAGAATGTACTGCATTTATTAAAGTAAATAAAAGGTTTATTTACAAGTTGTTCTGTAAATAGCAACCACATGTATTGTGAGGTCAACCGGAAGACGCCGGTGACTTCCGGAACATGTTCCGCGTGTTGTGTTAATGAATTGGGGTCCTTATTGTACTCTTGCTCCAAAAAATTTAACCTGGTCACTGACTTAAACATTTGCCAACAATGATGACTGACACTCCTCTGACTCGCGATTCTGACTCTCGACCTCTGCTATATGTATAAGAATGTAACCAGCTTATTTAACTTGTGTGATATTTTTTATTTTCTTGCTTAATTTCAGGCGTGATCATCATGGCCGGACTTGGGAGTAAAATGAAGACGTGGTTCTTCCTGCACTTGCTCTTGTGCTATCTGGTTGTGGCCAGTGGGATTATTGTCAGTTTTTTAATGGCCTGTACGCTATTCATCTGGCCGTTCAACAAGGACCTCTATCGAAAGGTCAACAGCTACCTGGCTTACAGTTGGTGGTGCCGTAAGTATCATAAAAAAGAATATATTCTTGATCTAGATAGCTTTGAAAATCTGCATGCTGGTGTGTTAGCAAGAGGAGGGAGCGTGAGATGCACGTCTTTCAGAAATAGGTTCTCTTATATTTTGCATTTATGAAAAAAAATGTTTTCAATTTAGTTTTTATTTTAAAAGAATCCTCTTTTGCATGGAATTTTTAAAAGACAAAGTCAGCCAATAATTTTGAAGCTACCCCAAAATGTATTTTTAAATAAAGATGGTTGGGTGGGAAGTTTGTTTCTCCTGGTTGCATATTATGAATTCAGAGTTTCCTCCCTTGGTGTTTTGTTCAATATTATTGTCGGCCTTTTGGCTAAGAGCAAAGTGTAGTATATGTTCCGATGGATACTACACCCTACAGACCGGTACCTTCTTGGCCTTCGGGCCTTGATTCCGCCGGTCTATGGGTCTGTCCTGTGCAGTTCTAGGAGGTCCACCGTCTCAGGCTTTGCCTCTCCTCTTTGGGGAGGAGTAAGTTTATTGCTTACTGCCTGAGGCGCCCCTACCGGGGAATGCCGACAGGGCTGCCCAGGCAATTTTTGTAGGCCAGAGTACTCACCTTCTCGGGCGCTGGCTTTTCAAATCTCACTTTCCGACCTTGTGTCACATTTTACCGCTGTGGGAGGTAGATAAATAACTTGTCGGCCATATCGTTTTTTTTTGTTTTCAAAAATGTCTAGATTTTAGCCAGCAGTTCGCATGTACGATTCAACTTGCTGTGACTAACTTATCTAATATTGTATTACTTAGATTATTTGGACTACTTTTCTAATGTTGAATGTTATTCTCATAACGTTTCATCCAATGTAACCACCGACCTTCCCGAGGTGTGTCTAGTCAAACTCGGGAATCTGTATGTCAAACTCGGGAATCTGTATGTCGAACTCGGGAATCTGTATGTCGAACTCGGGAATCTGTATGTCGAACTCGGGAATCTGTATGTCAAACTCGGGAATCTGTATGTCAAACTCGGGAATTGGTACAGAATTTCGAATTTAATTCACGGAGGTAGCTTGCTCTCATTCTGTCAGCCATGACCGGGTAGACATTTAAAGTAATTTGTATTCTTAGTATCGCCCGTAATGAGGATTGAACCTTCAACCTCAAAAAAAGTGAATAATCCAAATAATACAGGTTAGCCATTTCTTGAAGGCTACCAAGGTTTAGGGGGGTCAACTTTTTTTGTCAGCCAGCCTTATAACCCCTACTATTGGGCTTTAGAACGGCTTATATTTTGGCTAGCCTGTTTGAAGTCCAGGGGATTGAACGCTGGTGGTGGGGTTTCTTTCACACTTGGTTTGTCTTGAATTGATTCTACCTTCCTCTCACTTTTTATTATTAGAATTAGCCCCTTTCACAAAGTGGCTTCATGCCTTGTCTGGAGTGACTTCCCTAAAAAAAAAATTTTAAAAGGTCAAATAATCTCCATAATCTAACATTTTTCTTTTTACTAATGGTCACCATTTATCAAGGCGCGCAGGCCACTCGAGGATAAGGGTTAAAGAGATCGTCAGTTGGACGATGATCACCTTCACAAGAGGACCGGAAACAATGGGTGAGGTAGGGAGAAGATTACTTAAGAGGAATTGATTATCCAAGCAAACGGCTCAACAAGTATTTGTTCACATTAGACTTGAAGACTACCATGCTGTAGTCAGTTGGGAAGCAGACTCGTGGTATCTTGTTCTACAGATAGGATGTTTTAGGAAAGAAACTTTGTTCATGGCAGTTTCATTTGATAAAGATAGAGAGAAAAGAAAGTTTTTTTGTGTGGTTATAGATAGACGAGTTCTTTCTGTGAATGTTTTACAAGATGATGGTACCAGGTGTCGGAGCTCAGTCGAGCACCTACCAAGAACATAACGATACATTAGAGAAAGGTTAGCAACGTCTATTCTGTGTGAAAAAGGTTGTAGGGCCGAGGAGAGATCATCTCCCACTACAATATTAGTGTAATAGCACCCGAGGAGCATTTTTTGCTTTGTCGTCCTTCAAAATCTGTGAGATCTGAAACCAGTTCGACCTCTAATGAATGTGAATCCTGGACCCTAACTGTGGACCTGGAGATGATACAGGCGACAGAGATGCGATGCTTCCCGAAGGTCCTCAAAATCTCATACAGGGACCAAATTACTAATGAGGGAAAAATAGACTCATACAAGTAATCGGGCCATATGAGGATCTGTGAGGAAAATGAAGTGATACGGGCATGTCACACGTTTATCAGGTCTCGCAAAGACAATTCTGCCAGGAACTGTACAGGAAAGAACAAGAACAAGAAACAGAGAGAAAGAAAGAGATGGGAAGGCAACATTTGAATGTGGATCGTGGGGGTGGGGGAGTGAAACCTTGTTGCCAGGTCATCTTTGTCACCCCAACGATCATCTAGACCACAGAACAGATGAGAGAAACACAATAAACCAGTCATCACCAAATTTTTATTTAACATCTGAGAATGAACACGGCTGGTACTGAGTAACACACTGAGGAAGGCAGAAGATTGTGGGGGTGGGGGAGAGAAACATGGTTGGCAGGTCATCTTTGTCGCCCCAACGATCATCTAGACCAGGGGTGGGCAATCTCCTGCCCGTGGGCCGAATGTGGCCCGTGAATGCTTAGCGTCCGGCCTGCCACCCTGCTATGCTTTATTATTGCAATCCGGGCCGCGGACCTCCCAGTAAAACTCATATCATTTTGTGACATAGACGTAAAAGTAGGTTGTGATTAAGATTTACAGTGGGATGAAAATGTATAAATATCAGCGAGCGATGATGCATGTATATTTCATTTTTCTTTAACTATTAATTTCAAATTCTTGGCCTGAGATAAAAATAGAAAAAGAGAAAGAGAGAGGCAAAGAGGAAATGTGAGACGAGGAAAGAGCATGAAACATAGAACCTATGTGAGGTGTGTCAAAACGAATGCTGGATCAACTTGCGACTTCCCCCGTCATTATTTTTTATGATTCCAAAATAGCTCTTCGTCGGCGCCTTTTATAACATTACATACAGAAGTCTCCTGAGAAAAAGATATCAGATTTGTAGAGTGTTCAATGCAATTTTTGTACAATTTATTCATGTAAACAAAATATAGTAATTTCGAGATTTCGTTTTTCACTCCGGCCGGTGATCTCCTTCCAAAAGTCTAATCTGGCCCTTACTCTGAAAAGGTTGCCCGCTTCTGATCTAGACCATGGAACAGATGAGAAAAACACAATAAACCAGTCATCACTAAATTTTTATTTAACTATTAAAATGAAGAACTGAGGCCCATCGATTTTTGGAAGAGGTTTTTGGAGGGTTAGGGGTTAGGGGTCAACCTGTATAAACTTTGATACACTTTCTATTTATTCGTGCCGCATCTTTATAGAGATGGGAGGACAACATCCGAGAGTGGACAGGTCTGGCACTGAGTAAAACACCTAGTATAATGTTCTCGCTTGTCAATTGTTATGTGAATCTATTAATATTCGGCTAGCGACATAATAGACACTTATACATACAATGCGAAGCGAGAACGTAGAATGAATAAGAAAGAGAGACATGGTTTGATGTTTACGCTTCCGAGACCTTCTTCCAAAGAGAGCGATCTTCATCAGCAGAAAATCGGGAGGGTTGGAGCAAAACTGGTGGCCAGGTCATCTTTGGTGCCCCAACAGTCATCTAGATCCCAGGGCAGATGATGATGATGTTTAACGTCTTAAATTATCTATCTGGTATATTGGATTTGATTTGAAAAAGATGAAAATCTATTAATTTAGTATTGAGAACTGATAAAGACAATGCAAAATAAATGTTGGCAATGGATGAGAGTTCAAAGAGGCCAAGAACGTTTTAGCTAAAAGGTGTTTTTTTTGTAAGTAGAAATTAAGTACATATGTTCATTTCAGCTGGCGCCGCGTACATTTACGCGTGTGTAAATGAGATAAGCATGAGTATATTTGTGTATATTAGCTTGCCTGTTTTACCAGTGAGAGAGTGTATTTATGAACTTGTGCATTTGAGCGGCATTTGAGTGTTCCCATACACTTGCCTCCCCACGAGGGCAAAGTTAGACACAAGGTCAGTGTTTGATGTGGAGAAAAATCCAGCTCCCCCAAAAAGGGGCACTCTGGATTGGAACAGAAATTAAAATTGCCTCAGTTTAGAAGGATTTCTCCTTCATTGACCTAGCACAGTGTAACATCAGAACAGATACTACACTTTATTTCTAACCAAAAGACCAAGAATTGAAAATTGTTGTCATTAAGCGTACAGTAGTCCGTGAATGTTTCTCGTCATGTGTCTGCTGCTGGTGATGGCCTTTCAGCTCCAAGGGGCCAAGACAGAATGTGTCATGTGTATGTGTGTTTTCTGTGCTAGAAAAATACCGGAAAAAAGAGGAGAAAGGTGTGTGTTTGAGTTTTTATAGTACACGCTAATATTTGGAGTGAATATTCTCACTTCTCTGGTTGGCTGAAAGAAACTATTTGCAGATTTTGTCCAATCGAGAGTTGATAGGTAAACACAACATTCACTGTTGCCGCTGCTTCTAATAGATTCAACTAGCGTGTATAAAATACACACAGCTAATTAGTGTTTGGTAAGAATTACTCCAACTTTAATCCAGGCATACTTGAAGATAAACATCTGCTTAAAATTGACCCTCTTTCATCTTTCTTCCTTCTTATATAAACTTGGTCATGTCTCTCGGCTGTTGGCAATTAGAGATTTTGCTCAAAAGGAAAAGGAAAAGAAAAAATGTTCAAATACCTAAAATCAACATTGGAATTAAATGTAGAAAATAGAAATACTCTGATAGCACAAAAGGGTTTTCTAATTATGCAGTTTGATGAGGCTATAGGGAGAGGAGAAAGCAATGGCATATCTCTTCCCCACTTTTGAGTTACTCCTAGGTTGGCCTTGTGGAGTTATTCCCCTTGTTATATTAGCAATTTTAGAGACAGTCAAATATAGGTGATGCTGTAAGAGTAATTTGTAGGGGGGTACTTTTAAAAAATAATTGTATAAATACTAGTAGGGGTACCCGGCGTTGCCCGGGACCATAAAAACAAAATAGAAGAAGTTAAAAGTGTGTAACATCTTCATATTAAAACTTATATCTCTCTCATTCCCCTTTCTCCGTTTTTCCACATCTCTTTCGCTTCCACCCAGTCTATTGAAAATAATGATAATATAAGTCATTCACTTCTCCTTTATATAAAAGATAACATTGGAAAAAACCGACCACCCCTAACGAAACCTAGCCTAGTTGACCCCTAAAGAATGAATTTTTAAAAAATTTTTATTTTATATATTATTCACCCAGGGCAACACCGATCAAGAATATACCAACATTGTGGGTTTTTGTTTTAAAGTTTTTGACTTTTTGACACACGCATACACACATACAGACAACTGCCCTTTATATAATAGACTAGCAGGGCTGTCCGGCGTTGCCAGGGCAAAACTGTAACATATTTCTATTAAAACTTCTATCTCTCTACCTCTCTCTATCCGCCTCTCTATCTTTCTCTCTCCCCCATATTTCCCCCTCCCTCTCCCAACCTATTCTTCTCTAGCTGGACATACAGACAGACAACTCTCCTTTACATTCCTCGGGGAATGAGTCGGCATTTTATTGACAAATTAGTACATAATAACACTGAAAAACAGACACCCCCTCTGACGAAATCTGGCTCAGTTAAACCTCAGAGAATGAATATTTTTTTCTAAATTTGAGATATTACTCTACCAGGGCAACCCTGATCAAGAATAAACCAACTTTGTGCGTGTTTGTTTTGTAGTTTTTGACTTTTATCTGGACACACACACACACACACACACACACACACACACACACACTACTGTCCTTTATATAATAGATATGCTATCTAGTGACCCAGTAGAAATTCCACAGTGTTTTCTACATATAATTTACATAATATTCCGTTTGATTTAATAAACGTCTCTCATGATCAATACTATTTTTTTCTTCCATAAAAAATTTTATTGTCATCTAAATATTCTTTAAAGAAATAACAAGAATATGTCTATTTATTTAAAATTTAATTTAATTCGTTTTAAAACAAAAATAAAAATTCTGTCTTCTTAGCATAAAAATAATTGTCAGCTCAATATTTTTTTAAATCAATAAACGAATGTTACTTTTTGAAATGTATTTATGTAAAATTGTAATTTTAGTCGACAGGGAGTAGGGCAACATAATTTTATTTGGGGACAATTCATTTTAAAATGGGTAAAGTCAGAATTGTTTACCTTAGCGACATTAGATTAATAATCAATTAACATATTTGCTGATCGGACGATTCCATTTTTTTGAATGCGTGTGAAAGTATGTACGAACATGGAATGCTTTAACGTAATTAGTATATAGATTATTGAACACTTAACAAAGGCCAAAAGCCATGCGAGGATAATGGTTAATGAAATGGACGCATTGTCGGTTTAATGATAAAGAATATTATGGGAGGATTGAAAATGATTAATGAACAAAGTTTTATTACTTATGGGGATAGTTTATGATAAGTATTTGTAGACATCAAATTTGAAAACAACCATGTTGTAGTCTGCAGGAAAGCATGGAAAAAATATCTTCTAAATGGAAGCCATGTTGGAGAAGAGATTTATTAGTAGAGATATATGAAGTACACTGCCAATTATCATGTTGCAGTGTAATTGATATATCTAATGAGATGTGTATCAGCTGTTAGACCTAAGAACGTGAAATTTAGTTGGAATGATCTCCTAAGTATGTTTTTTAATAAGATTTAGGTACTTCTGCAGTTTACAGACCATGTTGAAATAATGTTACTATGTTATTATTTTGAAACCCATTCTTAACATGGGGCGAAGGAGGGGCTTTGTTAACTATTCTGTACTTTCACCTAGCAAGTTAATAAACAAAAGATACTGGAAAATTGAATTTAACTTGAAAATTCTATCTAAAAAATAGTACGGTCCATAAACTGCAGAAGTACCGAGATTTAAACCAAAAGTAGTTGACAGAAAATTATTTAAATTCTCCAAATGTTGTAATCATTGTAAAACCATCTAAACAAATTTGTCTTTACGCCTGACATCATGAGCTATCCCTCTTACGATTAGGTGAGGGGTATATAGCATCTATTTAAGGTGCATGATGCTGTATGTAGGTAATTACTGGGCTACCAATAAATCTTCGCTCACTCATCTTCAGCATAATGACAGAGCTATGATCAGATGGATGTGCAATATCGGGTCAGATCAGATCCTCGCCTACCAGCTCTGATACTCTGTTGGCCAGTCTGAATAAACCAAAGCTTGATGAACTTCTGATAATCAGTTGACTATGTTGGATGACCCAAGAAAACTTGAAATGCAAACTATCAAGAAGGATCTTAGACGGTTTAATTTGAACAGAATCAATTGTCAAGACCACCAAGCTTGGAGACTGAGATTGCAGACTGTCAGTAAACGTCAGACGGTTGACCAAGGAAAATAAGATGATAAAATTGATGATGATGATATGATTTAAGTTGTATAAGCAGTTCTATCCATAGCAATGTTTTGTTTTGTTTTGTTTTGAAAAATGTTGGTTTGACCGCCTGCTCTTATTAAATAGTCTACAAGTCTGGCTCAAGTTTGAAATAGTATTTTAGTCGTTCTGTTTGGCTCAAGTTTGAAATAGTATTTTAATTGTTCTGTCTGGCTCAAGTTTGAAATAGTATTTTAGTCGTTCTGTTAAACTCAAGTTTGAAATAGTATTTTAGTCGTTCTGTCCGGCTCAAGTTTGAAATAGTATTTTAGTCGTTCTGTCTGGCTCAAGTTTGAAATAGTATTTTAGTCGTTCTGTTTGGCTCAAGTTTAAAATAGTATTTTAGTCGTTCTGTTTGGCTCAAGTTTGAAATAATATTTTAGTCGTTCTGTCTGGCTCAAGTTTGAAATAGTATTTTCTTTGTTCTGTCTAGCTCAAGTTTGAAATAGTATTTCAATCGTTCTGTCTGGCTCAAGTTTGAAATAATATTTTAGTCGTTCTGCCTGGCTCAAGGTGTAAATAATATTTACTTCGTTCTTCCTGGCTCAAGTTTGAATTGGTATTTTAATTGTTCTGTCTGGCTCAAGTTTGAAATAGTATTTTAGTCGTTCTGTCTGGCTCAAGTTTGAAATAGTATTTTAGTCGTTCTGTCTAGCTCAAGTTTGAAATAATATTTTAGTCGTGCTGTCTGGCTCAAGTTTGAAATAGTATTTACTTCGTTCTGTCTGGCTTAAGTTTGAAGTAGTATTTTCTTTGTTTTGTCTGGCTTAAGTTTGAAATAGTATTTTAGTCGTTCTGTCTGGCTCAAGTTTGAAATAGTATTTTATTCGTTCTGTCTGGCTCAAGATCTAATATCATATTCATCTTTCTGTCTTGCTCAAGTTTGAACTAGCATTCTCCTCAATCTTTACCGCTCACGTTTAAAATATTATTTACACTGCTAAACGATCAGACTGAATGGTTGCATCTTCAGAATATCCATTCTTGTTGTGTTATTGTTTACTTCGTAATCTATTTGATGATAACATTAGAATCAGCAGCTTTGGTTCAAGAAGGATTTGGTGAAGGTTGCTGAGTCTGTTTCATTTTTATTTCTCTAACAAAAGATCAACTTCTGTTTTTGATTTTTCTGTCATCTGATCAAAGGACGATATGTTGTTTCTTCATGCTCCTCTACTGAATTGGTCACATGGTGTTTTTGTTTTCTCCTATTGAGGCAAAGTCACAAAAGCTTTGGGGGATTTTGAGAGACACAAACAAACGGGGATTTTCTTCTCTATAACTCCTTTCATTTCGAGCACGACTTAGTCTCTTGCACTCTGTGACACTTCAAATTAATATTGTGATTACTTTTATTATACAAGATGACGGAAAGAAAGCAAGGGGTGCGTTCATTGAATCGATGCAAAAATGCTATTGCAGATTTATGTGTGATAAACTGACCGACTGCCCGGCCTTTAGATCTAGCATTTTTTTTTTTCATTTTTTTATAGAAATCGCTCCAAACAAGGTATTAAGCCACTTGATGTACGGAGCTAAAAAAAAATACTACTTCAAGGTCAAAAACTAGCCAACAATAAATGTTATATGGATATATTCCGACCCAGAAAACAGCCATTCTTCCCCCTTTGTCAAAAACATCGCCCATGGAATGTGGGAACTAAAGAATAAAATAAGGGAAGCGAGAAACCCAAGGTCCATTTTCTACTCTCTTTAAAGTGTAGTATCTGTTCTGTCCTCGGTTAAAGGAGAAATCTATCTAGACTGAGACAATTTTTGTCCCAATACAGAGTGCATTTTGTGGGAAGATTGATCTTCCCCGCAAACTGACCTTGTGTCTAACTTTACTCCCATGGTAAGGCAAGTAAATAGCGACTGATGGACGGACGGAGCTTCTTATAGAAATGATTGGACACATAAAAAGATTTTTATTACTAATGTAATCGTGACAGATGAACTGACCAATCGACAGTCAAAGTTGCTTATATAGCGATGCAAAGACAGATGTAAAAATGCTATTTTGAACTTAAGCATGACAGACCAAAAAATGTTATGCCCCTGCTTCTCCAACTGTACCAACATGCAGACATTTAAATGTAATGTAAACAAGCATCTTGCTGCATAACTCCTCACTTAGGATGACCCCTATAAATCTGGCCCCTAATTCTCAGTAGCCCCTTATGTCTCAGTAGTAGTGTGCCTTTGGGTGAATTGAAGAAAAAAAAAGACAAAATAAAGAAAGAAAAGAAAAATAAAATTTTGAACTCTATAAAAGCTAGAATTATTTTTACTTTTTTTTTTTTTTTTAATCTTCCTTCCACAGCGGTAAGATGTGACACAAGGTCGGGAAAGTGAGATTTGAAAAGCCAGTGCCCGAGAAGGTGAGCACTCTGGCCTACAAAAAATGCCTGGGCAGCCCCGTCGGCATTTCCCGGTAGGGGCGCCTCAGGCAGTAAGCAATAAACTTACACCTCTCCAAAGAGGGGAGGCAAAGCCTGGGAGGGTGGACCTCCTAGAACTGCACAGACCGGCGGAATCAAGGCCCGAAGGCCAAGACGACACCGGTCTATGGGGTATAGTATCCATCAGAACAGATACTTTTCTTTGTTCTTCCGGGCATTGTAGGGCAGAGGGCCAAAGACTATTACAGGAGAAATGGAAGAAAAGAGAAAAACTACGATGTCAAATCAAGCAGAAACTGAAAAACTTTCTTCTTTTTAAGTTAAAGATAAAAACTTGAAGAAGACCTAGGAGTTTACATCTTAATGTATTTAAAACAATGCTACCATATTGGAAAATTACAGCAAAAGTTGGATAATTATTCTTACTAAAAGAACATTTAATTAGTGTTGAGGTATTAACCTCGGAATCAGTAAAAAAATATGTCTGTCAACAATAAGTTCAATCACAGATCTGCGTTCAAAAAGTCTAAGCGGTCGTAAACAATCTGGTAGACCGATTAATGCTGATATATATATATATATATATATAATTAACTTGTTACAAATATCCAGGGGGTATGAATCCGAAGGAAGTTGAAACCGGGTTTATGAGAGTGCTCAATGAAAATTCAGAGCAAAATATATATTTTTTGATTTTATTCCATTTGAATTCCTTTCGCCGGCCCGATGAGTTGGTCGCTATTAGCACCAATGAAACAAAACTTGTTTTGTCGCAACTAATGGAATAAAATCAAAATATATATATATATATATATATATATATATATATGTGTGTGTGTGTGTCTATATCAGCATTAAATAATCATGTATTAATTTATTAATATGTATATATATAAGTGTTAAAATTATCACTGTTTATTTAGCTATCCAGCGGTGGCTGAATGGTTGTGGGTGTTGGGATTTGAGTTGTCGGGGTTTCGAATCACGCGACCTGTAGTTAATAGTCATATCTCTATGCTGATGAGTCCTGATTAAAAAGGACGAAACGTATACATACATAGATAATAAACAAAAAACAAATATTTATTATATATATATATATATATATATATATATATATATATATATATCTGTCCCGTCACACAAAATTGAGCTAGTGAAAAAGCTGCCAGACGAAGTCATTTCAAGTGAAGGAAAAGGATAAAGAAAATTACAAGTTCGAACCCCCAACCCCTGTCTAAAATGAATTTGAAAAGTAATCGTTCACTCTATTTCTATAATGAGACGTTTTCTTTCTGTTTTTTTTTCCTTATTTCTTTCTATACTAATTGATACATTTTTTTCTTCCTTTTTTTCTTTTTAAAACTGTCCAGCTTTTCTTCTCTTATTTCTTTTTTTCAACTTCAACGACTTAGACGTTATTTTATTTGAATATAAATACTAGTGCGAACGCTCGCAAAGCATACTTTTTTCCCTCAGTTTTTTACGTGGGGAGGGGGGGGGTACACTCGTGACGTAATCAGTTACCCCCCCCCTCACACACACACAAAAAAAAAAAAAAGAAACCGTAAAAAATCAATGGAGAATAAAGCAAAACATTGTTGATAAAATCTTAAAAACGAAAAAAATGAGGGGGAAAAAATATTATGTAAATAGTACTGGAATGTTAAGTCTTTAAACAGCCTCAAAAGAAAAAAGAAAAGCCTTTTGTCTGCATAAAGATGGATGTCTTATACTGATATAGATATATTCGAAAATCTTGAGATGGAATGATGAAAGGACTTCTGTTTTCTTTGAATTTTTTTTTTTTTTTTTTTTTTAAGATTTTTAATATTCCAGCCCTATTTACATAATTTAATATTTAACGGTTTAGCAAAATCTTTTAATCACACGTGGTCTATGGACACGAAACGGCTATGGACACTCTTCGACAAAGTGTTTGCCCGACAATCTTTCTAACTTTTTAATTGTCTTTTTGTCTACCTATCCTTCACCATCTCATGAATTGCCCCCCCCCAAAAAAAAACAGGTGACGCCACCAACCTTGGCTGATACCACACAAAATGGTCGTGAATGATCAAAGACCGAGGAGGGAGAGCACTAACCAGACCTCCACTGGAAGGGTACAGAGAGTACTGAGACCTTGGGGAGGCTTATTGCCACCCAAATCCCAGGGAAGACCAATGGTTGTTGCTAGCGAGAAATCAATAGTAAGCGGCTGTTGCGATAACGCAAAATCATTTGCAATGACTATCGAAAGAGGTGAAGAGTACTGGAAATCTGGGGAAACTTGTTGTCACTCAGACTCCAGGGAACACCGCCACTGATGATGACCTGTGCGAAAACTCCTAGTGAGTAAATAATAACAACAACATTCTTCCTATCCTCCTACTGCTCCTCTTCTGTCTCTTCAAGGTTTGTTAACGTCTATTTTATATGCTGGCATGTGTTGGACGGCTTTAAGAAATTGACTTCCAAACTAACCTATCTCTTGCCATGTTTTTATTTATTCCTTTTTTTTTCCATATCATTTTCTCCCATGTTTTCCTTAGGCTTCCCCTGCCAACTGACCCTGCTACCTTAACTGTTCTACATCTAATAACTCAAGCACTCGCATCCATTCTTCCAATGTGACCAAACCACCGAAGTCTCCTGTCCTGCAAACATCTCCTTTTACTGTCCACATTTAATCTTCCTCTGAGGTCACCAGATCTAAGTCTGTCTTTAAGACTTACATTACACATCTATCATATCATTTCTCTCCATGCAACGCATATCCTCAACCCTTACTGGCTAGGTTTCACTTCCATGCATCATCACGCTGCATACACATGCCTGATAGACTCTTCTCTTGGTCGTCAGTGGTAACTCTCTGCTGGTTAGTAATGGCATAAGTTTCTTTGAACTCTTGCAATCACACTAGCGCTAGCTTCTCTCTAACTTATATCATTACATTGGAACTTCATGTTAAGAAACTAGTTTTTTTTTTTAGAATTACAACAATAAATTCAAACCCAAATTTCAGAAATAATTCTCTTTTGCTTACAGAGCCGGCGGGACAGTTATAAAAGTGTGTGTGTGGGGGGTTCTTCTAAAAAGTGGGGGGGCCTGGTTAAACACATACATATCAACTTAATTATTGATGACCGTAAAGTGTAGAGGCCCAAGTCAAAAAGTGAGGGGGGCTTGAGCCTGCCCTACCCCCCCCCCCCCGTGCCGCCGTTCATGCTTAACACTAACATATTACAATAAATAATATTAAGTACAAGAATATCAGTCAGTTGTGAGACTGCATAGCTTTGCTTGACCACGAAATTCCATCAAAATCTCAAACTTTTCAAAATCAAAAGGTCAATGTCAAATCAAAAGGTCAATATCAAAAAGTTAATGTCATATAAGATGCGGGACTTCATTGGTTATAATATGGACCAAGTAGCGAGTCTCTATGATGAACAAAACCAAAGTTTTCGCTAAGTCCGACTTTTACCTTTTTCTTGACCTTGACCTTGACCTTTGACCTTGATATTATAAAATTAAAGCAGTTCTAAGTTAGACCATTAATAATATTTTGACCAAGTTTGGTGACGATTGGTCAAGCGATGTGGACACTAGGCTGAACACAAACAAACATAGTTACAACTTCCAACGAAGACATAACCTCCTTGGCGGAGGTAACAAAAAAAGATATCGGCATATTTATCTTTATTACTACTCCAGATGAAGCGCCTAATTTCCGTGACTGCTCGGCGGCAACGATCAGACAGGTCGCGGAAGCGCCCGACAGCTGCTGAGACGAAAACGAGGCTGAAGCAAAACTGAAAGTCGTAAAATGGAAGAGTGGCAGACGACAATATAGGACGAAGAGTACAAAGCAAAAAATACATATATTTGAAAAAAAATGAAAAAGAAAAAAATGAATAAACCATAGCTGAAGAAACTTTCTTTTTTTTTTTTCGTGGGCCAAATGAACCATTTTAATTTTTTTTTTTGTCTTTTTTTTACATAAATCAAAAAAGTAAATGCTATTTCTTTTACGATATTAAGGCAACTTGTTTTTTTCGTCTTTTTTTTTTTTTACATAAAACAAAGAAGTATGTTATTTTTCTTATGATATTTAGGCAATTTTTTTTGTATATTTTTGTTTGGGGGGAATTTCATGTATTTTCTCGTCGAGGGTCAGGGTTTACGGATACGTTTGCGACCTGTTCGAAAGGTTTTCCTGCAGCTTGTTTTGTTGTGCTGAGCGCAGACGATTAGCAGCAACCTGATCGGTCAGCTCTGCTTCAGCCTCGTTTTCGTCTCGGCAGCTCTCGGGCGCTTCCGCGACCTGCCCGATCGTTGACGCCGAGCAGTCACGGAAATTAGGCGCTTCATCTGGAGTAGTACCTTATCTTTAATTAAAATTATTTGTTAGTAGATTTTGATAAAATAAGACACTTTTTATTTCTATTCTTTTCCATGTACTAACGAATCACCGCTTATCAAGGCCCAAAGGCCACTCGAGGATAAGGGTTAATTAGTTTGTCATATATCTTCCTTCTCCATATATCTTCCTTCTCCATATTTCTTCTTTCTCCAGTTTTATTTCTCCATATTTCTTTTTTCTTATCCTTTCTTCACTATTCTTCTTTCTTATTTTCGTTTTCTTTTCTATTTTCTTTCTTTTTAAAAATCCTATACATTTTTATGACTCTGAATGTTTACACTCTGATTTGCTGAACATGGTTGAATGATTTCTTTTCAATTATGAGTAAATTATTTCTCATTTCCCTACAACAATTGATTCAAACTCATAACTTGTTTTTATCTCTTGTAGTGAACATAATTTTTTAGCCTATCGACTTTCCCTTTTTACTATCAAAATCAACAGTTATGGTGAGCTACGATGTTCACTCTTTCGCTGCCGAAGGTTCAAGTGCCCCGAAGCATTTCTGCGCATGCGACTGGACGCGCGTTTTTACAAAATAAAATTGTAAAATTCAATAAATTTATTTTGGACCAATCAGATGATTTTCCAAGTTGGTCCGGAATTCTGTGTCTGTGAGAGCCGATGAAAACCTTTAAAAGAGATGTGTATTTTCCAAAAAGACTAGTTGATTAAAAATTCAGAGATAGTGTTTGAAAATAAGTCTGCTGTCTGCAACTCTACTCGACTCAAACAAGACTACACAACACTCTCAATATAGCAGTCAGCAAATCAGCCAAGGTAGGCGAACACACAGACACAGAAACAAAAACAAACTTTTGCATTTCCCTTTTTATCGTCTGCTCCTTTAAAAGTAAATTTATGAAAATAACTATTTAAAAACTTCTCATTGAACTTTATACTTTGATTAATTTTCTCCAGTCATTGACTCAGTAAAATTTATTTCATATATTTGAGTGAGAAGTTTTCTCGATTTTTCAGACCAGTGGATTTTTCACAGCTCTTGAGTTATCGATTCAGTCTTCCTCGATATCTCAAATTCATTCCCCTTTTGTTCACCAAAAGACATTGATAAAAGAACTATCATTTTCAATGAAAAAGTTTCCTTAAAACTTAATAAATATTTTTCCTTTTGTAAATTGAGAGTTTACTTTGTTTATTTTGTTTATATCATTTCTACGAATTACCTTCGATAATTCGTCCCGTCCGTCTCTCACTCTCTTTCCTTTCCCTTCTCCCACATAATAAATCTATAAGAACAAACTAAAATCCTCTTAGGCCAAACTGGTGATCCACCGACGTGAACACGCAAACACTTCTCTAAACAAAAAAGAAAAAAAAATATACCAACAACAAACAAAAATAAAACTGCCTTCTGATACTTCAAATAACGAATTTTCTTCATTTAACTTCAACGAAATTAAAGAAAGGAAAACAACTAAAGAAATAATTTCACCACAAAAGAACCGGACCAATCCATCACAAAAAAAAAAAAAAAAAAAAAAAAAAAACTAAGGAAAATTCAACAAACAAGAAACAATTCTCTTGCCATAAGTAAAAGCTAAGTGGACCGAATATTTCGACATTCTATAATTTCCAAATATAATCGCGTGTGATTGAATTCAACGCGTTCGTGTTATTTGCTTTTCTGCTATGGACTGTAAAATTTTTTTTTTTTTCAATCTCTAAATATTATCGCGTATGATCATATTTCAATACGTTTTCGAGTTTGTTCGTTTCTTTGTCATATGGAACGGTAATTCTTTCCAAAATTTTCAATTTCTCACAAAGAAATTCAACAAAATTCATTCTTCAAATAAATACAAAAGAATTCAAAGAAAAAGAAAATACAAAATTTGATTAATTTGACCAGCACAACCAAAACAACCTTTGACTAGCAAATCTTCATTAAACAGAAACTTTTCACAAAAAAAAAAAAAAAAAAAAATTTCTACAAAAACGGTAAAGAAAATCCTTTTGAACATAAAATCTTCTTTTTATAAAAAATATATATATAATTCAACACACAGCAAAAGTTTGTTTCTTCACAACTAAAACAAAACTAAAATGGCAGAAAACGAAATCGACATGGCAGCAGAACAAGATAAACCAGTGCAGTCAATAGCAATGAAAACGCCAGCGTTTATTGAGTCAAATGTACTAGCTTGGTTTTCAATAATGGAAGCCCAGTTCAGTATTATGAACATTAAACAACCAAGACAAAAATTTTACCATATTCTCGCTTCACTACCAACGGATATAGTTGGAAAATTACAACACAACATACTGCAATCAACAGATTATGATAAGTTAAAACAGGCTGTAATTAACCAGTATGAAAAATCAAAGCCTGAAATGCTGGACAAATTAATGTCATCCTCAATCATGACAGGACGCCCTTCGATTTATTTGAATGAACTCATGTCGTTAGCAGGTCGAATTGGTGTTGGAGAAGACATTGTGCGACATAAATTCATCCAGGCCCTACCTCATTCTATCAAACCCGTGGTAGCAGCACAAATAGATCTCGATCTGGAAAGACTGGGGAAAATGTCCGATGATCTGCTGTTATATTTTAACAGACAAGAAGCCGCTCAGATACAACACATATCATGGAACCAAAACCACCGTAACCAGAGTGATGACGGATCTCAAAGAAAAAGTAATCCGTCACAAGAATCATATAATTGTCCCACTGGAGTTCGTCCTTTTAGCAAGGATCAGAGACCAAAAATCTGCCGTTCACATCTATATTTTGCAGAACGTGCAAAATATTGCAAACCTTGGTGTAAATGGCCAGATAAACGAAATGTGCAAATGCAACCCAGTTCTCGTCCTGCCTCCCCTGCCTTTGGTAAAGCATCGGAAAACTAACCCGGCGAAAAGTGATAGCTTCCACATCTTCGCCGCTTCTCGAAGTAGCCGCACGGTTAGGAGCTATAAAATTGAATTTCGTTGTGGATACGGGAGCTGCAATATCTGTAATCCCAAGAAAATATATAAATGGTATAGTAATATACCCAACTAACATCTCCATTGTGTCAGCTAACGGTCAGAAAATCGAATGTTCCGGACAAGCAGTATTAAACCTGGCACTTCATAACTTGAGGCGTGATTTCACTTGGACCTTTCTCATTGCAGAAACGACCAAACCTCTCCTAGGTTATGATTTTCTGAATCATTTTGGATTGATGGTTGATTGCACAAACAACAAATTAATTGATCCAACAACTAACAGACATTCAAACGCACAGCCATCACCAATACTTATGAACATTGCTTTATGCTCAAATAACGTTGCTGACACAACTGTTCACACAATTCTGGAAAAATATCACAACTTAATTTCTCCACATCGCGATTCCAACGCAACAAAACCTAAAGTATTTCATAGAATTGAAACTGGCAGTAACCCTCCATCATTCTCTAAAACGAGGCAATTATCGGCTCAGAAATACGACATAGCAAAAGAGGAATTCAGGAAACTCCAGAACGCCGGAATTATATCCCCCTCTAAATCAGAGTGGAGTTCAGCCTTGCACATGGTGCAAAAATCCGACGGGACTTATAGACCTGTAGGTGACTACAGGTTACTAAATACTATAACGAAACCAGACCGATATCAAGTGCCAAATATAAACTCCTTGTCATCAAAACTGCACGGTAAGAAAGTTTTTTCAAAAATTGATTTATCTTCTGCCTACCATCAAGTACCAGTCCATCCGGATGATGTATGCAAAACAGCCATCACAACACCCTTCGGTTTATATGAGTACAATTACATGCCTTTCGGTTTGCGGAACGCATCTAGTACTTTCCAAAGGATGATGGACAATATTTTCCGTGACATCGATTGCACTTTTACATATATCGATGATATTCTCATTTTCTCAAATAGTGAAGAAGAGCATTCCAAACACCTCGATACTGTTTTACAAAAACTCAGTGAGTACGACCTTAAAATCTCTCTTTCTAAGTGTACTTTCAATGTTTTTCAACTTGAATTTTTGGGATTTCACATATCTGTTGATGGTCTTAAACCAAGCGACAAGAAAATCCGGGAATTAAATGAATTTCCTCAACCAAACGATTCAAAATCATTGCGTCGATTCCTTGGCATGGCAAATTTTTACAGGAAATTAGTTCCTAATTTCAGTGAAATCAGTTTACCACTCACCGAGTGTATTCGGTTGAATCAGAAATCAAAGAAAATAGATTTAGCAAAGAGAGAAGTTGAATCCTTTGAAAGGATAAAAACAAGTTTGTCAGGCGTAACCGCTCTACCTTATCCTGATTCAAAAGCTACTAACTATCAGCTTGTTACGGACAGTTCCAATTACGCTGTTGGAGCAGCACTTCATCAAATGATCGACAATCAGCCAATTCCTATTGGATTCTTTTCAAAAAAATTATCACAGACTCAACAGAAGTATTCCACCTTTGACAGAGAATTGCTAGCTGCTTATTTAGCAGTCTTGTATTTTAAACATCAGGTGGAAGGCAGAAACTTATTGTTGTTGACAGATCATAAACCGCTCTGCAGCGCTTTCAAAAGCCAAACGCCTTTAAAATCCGATAGACAACAGCGTCATCTCTGTTTCTTGAGTGAATATGTGACTGATATTTCACACATACAAGGTTCAGAGAACATTGTAGCTGACTGTTTATCACGACCAGCGTATGCAATCACAATTGATATATGCGATTTGCAAGAAATGGCCAAACACCAAACTACTGACGAAGAAACAAAAACTCTCTGTGATCAACTAAAGCCGTATCAAATAAATGAACATGATACCATACTATGTGACGTGTCATTACCTTTTCCACGACCTTTTGTCACACAAAAGCTCCGAAAATCCGTTTTTGACAGTTTACACAATTTGTCACACCCCGGAATTACAGCTTCAAACAAAATAATTACCTCTAGGTATTATTGGCCCAAAATGGCCAAGTCAATAAAGGAATGGTGCAAGGAATGTCAACATTGCCAACAAGCAAAAATAAATAAACATACAAAAAGTGAAGTGCATCCGTTTGAATTGCCATCCAGTAGATTTCAAACTGTACACATTGACATTGTTGGCCCTCTACCACCAGTAAAGAACAAAACAGACCCGTATTTCTCTCCCTATCGGTATTTATTAACATGCATCGATAGAAATACAAGATGGGTAGAGGCTTGTCCATTGACAGAAATAACTGCACAGTCAGTATCTACTGCTTTTGTTGATCTGTGGATATCGAGATTTGGTGTGCCCCTCCATGTCGTTACAGATAGAGGTAGCCAATTCGAGTCAGAGCTGTTCTCAGAGCTGTCGAAAATTATAGGGTTCCACAGGCTGAGAACAACTTCGTACCATCCCCAAGCAAACGGAATGATCGAGCGGGCGCACAGAACACTAAAGACGGCGATCATTGCCAGGAGAGAATCTTGGTGTCTGCTCTTCCTATAGTTCTTCTAGGTATCAGGATTACACCCAATGATTCCAGTTACTCGCCATTTACTGCAGTTACAGGTGCTAATGCACAAGTACCTCGATTGTTAATCGATGCGTACGAAGATACAAACATTGACATAACGAATGCTCACATAAAAGCCCTAGCTGAAGAGATGCGGAAATTTGACACAGACAGATTATCCAGTGGACACCTCCATTCTTTACCTGCTGTGTACATTCCTAAAGATCTTCAAAAGTCTGACAGCGTCTGGTTGAGAACAGACAGAATTCGCAAATCTATGGAAGCTCCATATACAGGTCCATTCCAAGTAATACATCGTCATGGCAAATATTTCACTATTAAAATGTCTGATGATGTACACAGTAACGTTTCCATTGATAGATTGAAACCTGCATATACTTCAGAAACATCAAAAGATTTTGTTCGACCCATTCCAAAATCTGACAGTTTTGTATCTTCCTCTGATAGAGGAATTGAAAAGACACAACAAATTAAATCAAAGTCCGGAAGAACCATAAAGTGGAAGAAGGACAATACATATTTTTATTATTAAAAAAAGAAAAAGAAAAGAAAAAAAGATTTTTACACCTTCAACACATATTTTATCTTTTCGCCAGTATGTAAATTTTGTTTTACCCTCTTCATCAAAAAAACAAAAAAAAAAAACAAAAAAAAACATCAAAACAAAAACACAATTCCCCAACCTACAATTACATGTATATATAATACCAACATTTTCTTCACAAACGAAAACAAAACAACTTTATCTTGAAGGATGAACTTTAAAACTCCGTTTACTGGGCGGAAAGTTATATGGTGAGCTACGATGTTCACTCTTTCGCTGCCGAAGGTTCAAGTGCCCCGAAGCATTTCTGCGCATGCGGCTGGACGCGCGTTTTTACAAAATAAAATTGTAAAATTCAATAAATTTATTTTGGACCAATCAGATGATTTTCCAAGTTGGTCCGGAATTCTGTGTCTGTGGGAGCCAATGAAAACCTTTAAAAGAGATGTGTATTTTCCAAAAAGACTAGTTGATTAAAAATTCAGAGATAGTGTTTGAAAATAAGTCTGCTGTCTGCAACTCTACTCGACTCAAACAAGACTACACAACACTCTCAATATAGCAGTCAGCAAATCAGCCAAGGTAGGCGAACACACAGACACAGAAACAAAAACAAACTTTTGCATTTCCCTTTTTATCGACTGCTCCTTTAAAAGTAAATTTATGAAAATAACTATTTAAAAACTTCTCATTGAACTTTATACTTTGATTAATTTTCTCCAGTCATTGACTCAGTAAAATTTATTTCATATATTTGAGTGAGAAGTTTTCTCGATTTTTCAGACCAGTGGATTTTTCACAGCTCTTGAGTTATCGATTCAGTCTTCCTCGATATCTCAAATTCATTCCCCTTTTGTTCACCAAAAGACATTGATAAAAGAACTATCATTTTCAATGAAAAAGTTTCCTTAAAACTTAATAAATATTTTTCCTTTTGTAAATTGAGAGTTTACTTTGTTTATTTTGTTTATATCATTTCTACGAATTACCTTCGATAATTCGTCCCGTCCGTCTCTCACTCTCTTTCCTTTCCCTTCTCCCACATAATAAATCTATAAGAACAAACTAAAATCCTCATAGGCCAAACTGGTTTTTTTTTTTTTTCTTTTTTTTTTTTTTTTTTTTTACAAAAGGAAAAATATTTATTAAGTTTTAAGGAAACTTTTTCATTGAAAATGATAGTTCTTTTATCAATGTCTTTTGGTGAACAAAAGGGGAATGAATTTGAGATATCGAGGAAGACTGAATCGATAACTCAAGAGCTGTGAAAAATCCACTGGTCTGAAAAATCGAGAAAACTTCTCACTCAAATATATGAAATAAATTTTACTGAGTCAATGACTGGAGAAAATTAATCAAAGTATAAAGTTCAATGAGAAGTTTTTAAATAGTTATTTTCATAAATTTACTTTTAAAGGAGCAGACGATAAAAAGGGAAATGCAAAAGTTTGTTTTTGTTTCTGTGTCTGTGTGTTCGCCTACCTTGGCTGATTTGCTGACTGCTATATTGAGAGTGTTGTGTAGTCTTGTTGGAGCGAGTAGAGTTGCAGACAGCAGACTTATTTTCAAACACTATCTCTGAATTTTTAATCAACTAGTCTTTTTGGAAAATACACATCTCTTTTAAAGGTTTTCATCGGCTCCCACAGACACAGAATTCCGGACCAACTTGGAAAATCATCTGATTGGTCCAAAATAAATTTATTGAATTTTACAATTTTATTTTGTAAAAACGCGCGTCCAGCCGCATGCGCAGAAATGCTTCGGGGCACTTGAACCTTCGGCAGCGAAAGAGTGAACATCGTAGCTCACCATACAGTTTATTACACAAAATATTGCTAACAAATAGATGTTAGAAACAGTATGACATCTACGAAATTACTATCAGGGTTACCGACGTTGCCTATCCATTATATTTATATAAAAAAAAAACAAGCTGTCTTTGCCGGCT